>JAQQPU010002924.1:25840-63227 GCA_029168905.1 Artemia sp. Kazakhstan ARC1039 | reverse complement strand
ATTGGTATCAATATTCCGTTTCCTCAAGTTTTGATTACTATTGAGTCGGGTCACTACTTACTTACAGTTTGTTACCACAGACTGTTTGATAAATCCAGCATGTAAAAATGGAAAAATTATAAAATTTATATTCATTGTCCTTGGGGCGGTGGGGAGCATAAAATCTCTAATGGTATAATTTTAGTCTTTTTTGTTATTTTGAACAGAAAAACTATTCAAAATTTTATCAGCATTGGGGAGGGGATTATTAAGGGCACCAGAGGAATGGTAGTCTACCGAAGACTCTTCAATTTCCCCTCAACATGCCGTGAAAATTTTAACTAAATTAAGTTTTCCATTCCCTAGATAGAGCTGATAAGTCCTTTTGACAATCATCTTGCATATAGTGTTTTTAATTTTGTTCAATAACCCCCTCAACAGTTTCTGTAAGTTTCATCTTAATACCCTCAGCCATTTCGAGGACTGGGAATAAACATGGTCTCTTTTCTCAAAAACCAACGTTATTTATAAAGAAAGGGTAACTTGCATAAATTACAACTCTTACCCCAGGGGCTTTGAGGCCTTATGTTACCCCCTTATGCACAATTATTTACTTTTGAGGCAATTTTGAACAAGATACATTAAATATCTTTCGATAGAGGGCAGCTCAAAAGGGTATAGAATGGGTCTAGTAGCCCTCCAACTATTTTCCAATATCCCAATCAACATGTCCTGAAAGTTTCAACTTAATACCCTTTGCGGCTCTTGAGATATTGCAGATCAATCTTTTAATCAATTAGATGCAAATAGTACCTTCTGATTTAGTAAAACATATCCTTCAACATTCTCTGAAATTTCTGTTTTCAACGGATTAATTTAAAAGCAAAAGAAATATTTTTGAGAAGGAAGTTGTTGAATGGAAAATGAAGAGCCTAATTAAAACCCAAGACGAGCGGAAATAAATACATGTAATAGTTCAAGCCTAAAAGAGAAACTCAAGCTTGAAGTTTTCAAGAGATTAATTTTAAAGATTCAACACATTTCTCAAGTTATTAAGTTGTTCAATGAAGAGTGACGAACCATGTTAAACCCAAGACGATCAGAAATAAATACATGCAATAATTCAAGCTTAAAATAAAAATTTAAGTCTGAGATTTTCAAGGGATCAATTTGAAAAGAAAACCAAAGTTTCAAGAAACTGAGTTTTTCAATGAAAAATGAAACGCCATATTAAAACCCAAGACGAGCAAAGACAAACGCATAAAAATGCTACCTTCAAATGAAAAGAAAACAAAAATAAATTCAAAATTGAAACTAAAAAAAATTGCCCAAATTACAATAAATAATCAAGTTAAACTCAAAACAAATAGAAACTAGTACAAACACAAGTCGAACTATCGCACCCCAAGCCCTCCAAAGACCAAACAGTCATTTACATCGAATAGATGACTGTCATCGAGTCATTTATTTCGAGTGTTTTTTTTTTAATAATTTATCATAATATTAACAATATCACAGCAAAAGAAGATTACCTCCAAACTAATCAAGTCTCACAAATAAGAGTAATTTCTTCTCCCGTCAATCTTTATGATGGTCTCTAGACTGTTTGAGAGTCATTTGCATTTGATTGAAAAAGATCTGTATTTGATCTGTAGTGGAAAGATTGAGTATTCCACTAGCATTCATTCAGTGAAAACCTAGCTTGAAAACGGATACTTTATAGTCTCTGAACAATAAAGAACTGGTTTCTTCAACTAAACGGATTAAGACACAGGTGCAATTTGTTGCGCCATTGACTTTTCTTGAGTAAACATACTGTGAGGGAATTGACCTGTGTTCACCTTTGGTGCCAAACTAATTGGTATTGAAATAGACTGATATTAGTGGATTATATAGAATATTTTGGATATATATTATGGAATCTTTGGAACATTATTTCAACTAAATTTCTCATTAAGGTTCTTGACTTACATAAAGATAAATTGCTTTTACTTTTGTCCTTAATATTATTATAATATTATTATTGTATATTATAATATTATTATATAATATTATTTTTGTCCTTAATATTAATATTATTATAATATTATAGATAAATTGCTTTTCCTTAATAGGAAATGCCTGGATTTAAAGAGTTTGATATCGCGTTAGCGAACTTCAAAAATTATCCTCATTGGCCAGTAAAGATACTAAAAGTGTCCAAGGATAGCTAAGGAAAGCCATCATATTTGGTATTTTGCTATGGGACACATGACGAATACAGACTTGTTGAAGTCAACTTTGCAGAATATAATCCAAGCGTTAGCCGAACTTCAACAAAACATATTGCAGATGTAAAGGCTGCATTTGAGGAATTGAAAAATTCGCCCGATTTTTATAAATCCCTTTCCAAGACATATAATGCATTAACAATTAAGGTATCTAATACAGGTCAAGGAGAATGTGCTTCGTTGATGGATAAAGTCACATCTACGGAACTTGACCTGGAAAAAACTAAGCGAGAGTTAATGCAAAATATAACTAAGAAGGTTAATGAAAGGTTTTCGGATGCTGATTCTTTCCGCCAGTCATACCACGACATTATTTGTCAAATATATGACGCGATTACTCTTGATTATCAACCAAAATTTGAAAAAGTTGAACAATCGCTGAAATCTCTCTGCAACCAAATTATAAATCAAGAAGAGAAAATCATGAAAATTGAGATGAAACTAGATTCATTTGAACAAGAAGTGCTGCTTGATTCGCTAATTTTGCATGGTGTTAAGCAGCAGTCCGGATCTGACCTCCAATCAACAATCTTGCAAGTTTCCGTAACCAAAATGAACCTGATTGAAATTAATGTTGCCCAAATTAGAAATATCTACAGATTCAAATATCTCCTGCTTTAACCGATGCCTCCCTGAACGACAAAGTCCCTCCTGTTCTAGTTGAATTTGTGAATAGTGATATAGCGATGAAAGTCTTCAAAGCAAATGTCAGGTTAGCTTCAAGTGGAATTTTCCTATCGGAAGCATTGACAAAGAGGCGACGTGAGATCCTATATGCCGCTAAGGACAAATTTGGACATAGAAATGTTTGGACTGATCGTGGGCAAATTTTGGCAAGGCCTAAAGGTGAAAGTGTCACTAGAAAAATTCATACTCTAGCCGAGTGTGTTTAAAAATAAGTTTTTTTTTGTGTGTGTGTGTTTTTTTTTTTAGTTATGTTTAGTATCTTGCAGTATTGCAGTATTGGTATGATTGTTGTGATTTTATTTATTTATTTATTTCTATTTTTGTTTTTATTTATAGCCTCTTAGTTATTTTTTTATTTGTTTTCTTTTGTGTGTGTTGCGGTGCAGGTTTGATACATAGTCTCCTTAAATTATATGAATTTTTCTAAATCAGGCTCTGGGGATTTTTACTCCCTTGATGGGTGTTTACTTCAATTACAAAGAAACCCCTTAGATGTTTTGAGTATTATTAATAATTCCATTGGTCAAATTAAAAGAAATTCCCTAAATAATTCCCAATCAATTAATAGTAAGTATGTTTCTGATAAAAAGTGGGCTACTAGACGAGATGATCCTTTTTTGGTCCTTCAACTCAATACTCAGGGTCTATGCTCATCGATTGATCAGTTGTGGCAGATAGTTTCTGATGGGCGACCCGATGTTATCGGATTATGTGAGACTTTTCTTAATTCTAGCAATGAAATGCTTTTAAATATACCCGGTTACAAAATGGAGCGACTAAATCGCAGAAGGATGGCAAAGGGTGGACTAGTAATGTATATTTCTGATATTTTTGCCTATACTATTCGAAGCGATCTGTCAAGGAATTACGAAGGGGTTTTTGAATCCCAGTCTATTGAAATCAAATTAAAAAATAAGGTTTTGATAATTGGTAATGTTTATAGATCTCCCAGTGGATCCGTCCCATCTTTTCTTCAGGTCCTTGATGAGGTCTTGGATTTAATAGGCAGACGTCCATGTGAACTTGTAATTATGGGAGACTTTAACTTAAATCTAATTAACATGGCTTTCTCTACTACGATGGATTTTCTCTCAGATATGCTCACTGCTGGAGTTCTACCAACAACCTGTAGTCCAACACGTGTAACTGATACGTCAGCCTCTTTAATTGATAACATTTTTTCGTCTCTTAATTTGGTTCGGAATTCTGTTGTAGTGAGTGATATTTCAGACCATTTTCCTGTATTTTCCAGTTTTATCCTTGAAAAAACATTGAATAGGGACACTCCAGCATCTGCTTCAGCTTCTTTTAGGTTTGGTTTAAATGAATTGATCCGCCTTATATCCCATTTAGCTGAGAATACATGGAATATTTTTGGTGATGATAATGATTTTTGTTCTAAGTTTGATTCCTTTTATGAGTCAGTAAAGGAGTCTATTTTTGACGTATGTGCTCTGTCCTCCTCTACTTCAAGGTCAAAAAGATCTATTCCTCTTAACCCATGGATGACCCCTGGTCTTCTAAAGAGTTGGAGAAGAAAAAATAATCTCTGGAAAGCTTTTAAGTCAGCAAAGCCATCTTTGAATGCTGCACGTCTTCAGCAATTCAAACTCAACAGGAATGTTTTAAATTCTTTATGCCGGAAGGCTAAATTCGTTTATTATTCCAAAAATTCTCGGATTGTGGGAAAGATATTCGAAAAACTTGGCGAGTGATCAATTCCGTCCTCAAACGTTCTTCTCTGGCTCCTTCTATCCCACCAAGTCTTGTAGTTGGTGAGGTTGTTGTTGAGGGTATTCCATCTGTTCAAGAAGCATTTACATCATATTCTGCCAATATTTGGAAAACCACTACTTCTTCAGTCAGGTCTTCACAGTCACAACCAGATTACAAATCCGTTCTTGGTCCGCCTTGTCTCAAATCGATGGTGTTATATCCGGCTTCTGATTTTGAAGTAGCCAGGATTGTAAATAGCTTGAAGGGTTTTTCGTCGTCTGGCCCTGACTGCATTCCAACTATGGTAGTTAAGTTCATTCTTCATTCAATTATTTCTCCATTGACAAAGCTTATAAATCTTTCTTTTGAAAATGGGATTTTCCCCAGTTCTCTTAAGCGAGCTAGAGTACTTGTATTATATAAAGGTAGACCAAGAAGTGATCCAGCCAATTATCGTCCTATATCTTTGCTGTCTGTTTTTAGCAAAGTTTTTGAAGACCATGCTTTCCCGTCTACTTGCTTTTCTAGAGGCTAAAAGATTTTTTCATGATTTTCAGTTTGGCTTTCGTGCTAAACATTTTACGGAGCATTCGTGTGTAGCTCTTCTAAATTTTCTCCACACCGCGCTTGACTCTGGTTTGATTCCTGCAGCTGTATTCCTAGATGTCCGTAAGGCTTTTGACTCTTTAACTCATGAGATTATGCTGTATAAGCTATCACACAATGGTGTAAGAGGACAGGCTCATGCTTGGTTTTATTCCTATTTGTCAGGTAGAACTATCTCTGTAAATTCCCTTTCCCACTTTTCGTCTGAAGTTGAGTTTGGTGTTCCTCAAGGTTCTGTTCTTGGACCGTTTTTGTTTTTTATTTATGTTAATGACCTTGTAGTTGCGGTTATGAATCCAAAACCTACAGTTTGCTGTCGCCTATGTCATCTTGAATCTTTCAGTGCTAAAAAAAATCCATCGTTTTCGCAGGATGTGGACACTCTCGTTGCTTTCGCTGATGACAGTACCATTGGTACTGTAGTAGGAACTGAGCCTGAGATGCTTCCCAAATTAGTTGACCTATTTGAGAGATTCGTTCTTTGGTTTGATGCAAATTGCCTTGCCCTAAATGTTGCTAAGTCTAGTTTTTTAATTTTTTCCCGTATTTCTCTGACGTGCCCTGAGTTATCTAAAATCCAGCTTTCAAGGGGCTCTCACAGTAGACCTAAGGAACGATATGTCCTATTTCTCGGTATTCTTCTCGATGAAAACCTTTCATTCAAGCATCATATTGGACTAATTAATATGAAGATCTCAAGGAGTCTTGGAATTTTGAGGAAGCTAAAACACATTTTTCCTGGATCAGTTTTAAAAATTCTGTTCCATCGCTTAGTTCAGTCCTACGTCTCTTATTGCCCTCTAATATGGATGTCAAATTTCTCTTCTTTTTTGAAACCCCTTTCTAAGTTATATGATAAGGCAAGAAGGCTTATACAGGAAACAAATTGTCCTACAACCAACCCAACTAGCCTATTAATTCATTTGTATTCTCTCTACATTCTTTCGTACGCGTCTTTCACTTTTCATCAAATTCATGGTGATGTTCCCACAGTCCTTCATACTACTCCTTCTTTCGTCACTGATATGTCTTTGCATCATCTTCGCAATTCAAGGAATATTAATATTTTATTTACTCCATCGGTGAGGTCTGACTTTAATCCATTAACTGCTTGTCATATTGTTTGGAACAGCATACCTGAGTCAGCTCAAGAATGTCCCTCGTTTGGTACTTTCAAAAGAATCTTAAGAAATTGTTTAATGTCTTGATTTTCATGTTTAAATATAATTTTGTTAATTTTTATTATTATTATTGGGGGGGGGGGGTGACACTAGTCTGGTTTGGAAACATTTGTTGTGAGGGGTATTGAGTTTGTATAATATTTTTTTTTGTGGTTTGGTTTCAAATATATATTTGGAATTTGGTTTATTTTATTGGACTGTCCTACATCCTTTTTTTTGGGGGGGGGGGGGGAGGGGTCTCATAAAATCGCTTTTTGTTTGGGTCTTTTAATTATTGTGTTTTTTTTCTCTTCTTTGTTTTGTTTTGTGTGTGTGTGTGTTGAGTCTTTGGAAGGTAGAAATGCAATGCATTATACTGAAAACACTTGTATATGTATCATTTTTGTTTCTCCCCTGTTTTTTCCTGGCCATAGAGCCTTACGGGGGAGTTTATATTGAAGTGTATTTTGTTGTGTTTATTAATTGAATAAATTTATTGATTGATTGATTGATTGATTTTTATTGAATTTTATTTTTCTTTTAATTTTTTGTTTTTTCATTGTTTTTTTTCTGGTATTTTCATAATGACTTTATACGTTTGTTTTAATGGTTTTTTCTTCGGCACTTTCCTTGAATATATTATTTCGTTTCGCGCTGAGGAAGAGAGGCAGTTGTCCTCTTAAAATATTCTCTTTGTTTGTTTATTCAGGTACCGTTTGGCCTAAAAAACCCCATTTTGGATCGTTTTCTTTTTTTTAATATGAATGTATACGTACAACATGTATAAGAAACACTAATCATAGTATTTCAAAACGCATCTATATTGCCCCAGTTCTATATAGTCTTCTAAATTATAATCTCAGATAATAATCAAACAATTAATTGTGTAATATTAATAAAATGATGCAAAATGGTAAATTTCTTGGAAAAATCAGCTACAATACATTAACAAAGAAAATAATTCTTGCTTGCATTAAAAAAAAAGTATGCCCAGAATAATGGCAAAGTCCAGCAGAGGTCCTGTTTTATCAAGGAAAATTTTTCCTTGGAATATTAAACTAAGAAAACCGAAGTTGAACTAAAAAAACACTCTTCAAGTCCTGGCTAATAACCACAAATTGATGGTCCAACTCACTGAATACATTAGACGTTCAAAGTCAGATCTGAAAAAAAGACTTTAATTAGCTCGATGCCGGACAGGACGAAGGTTAGACCTAGATGGGTTAATAAAGGGGCCTTATGCTCTACCCCATCCCTTTCAAACCAAAAAAATTTGTTTTATATATTAGGAGGGATTTCCCCTTCTTAACCCCTTGATTTTTAACTAAGGCCTTAGCACTATACTAGCACTATATAGCAGCATGCTAGCTATATAGTACGAGTACAATAACGAGTGCAATACATTTACGAGTGCAATAAATGTGAGTAATCAGAAATTGTAAGTATTTATTTGCCAACTGCTTTTTAAAACATTCAAACTGAAATCTCTCGAATAATCCTTTTCCTTGATCAGTTGATTTTTAGGCATCGGCGACAAAAAACAAACCCTTAACCCAACGATCGAGGAGTTAAGAAAGCCTTTTTAAAATAAGAAATAACTGCTATTCATTTTATGTTTTATTATCACTCTTTAATTTCATTTGAATAAGCTTTTTCTTTCATCTAACACTGTAATTTTTCACTAATAATTTACTTTTATATGATACTTTCTCGCCATGGAATATAATCAAATTTAATCAAAATAAATTTACGGTTTACCCGAGAACAAAGGCTGAAAACATCTGAAGGGCTAAAACAACACTTCAAAATCCTCTCCATATTTAAGCAAGGCAGAGTTCTATCCCGGTTGCCCATTGAGAGGAAATAATGGTGGCAGCAGAACACGGTGAAGATTGGAGACTCTTTTTAAATTACCCAGGAGGCACAAGAAAATCTACGATCTAAGTTAATAAAATCAGAAGTAGCTTAAACATGGGTGTTCTTATTTCCGATAATTAAAATCCAAGTTTTACTAAATACTCCGATATTATTAAAAAAATAAGATGAATTTTAAAAGTGGATGTTCATAATTCTGAAAGCTAAAACCCAAGTTTATTAAATACTCAAGTATTATTAATAAAATCAGATGTATTTTAAACGTGGATGTTCATATTTCTGAAAACTAAAACCTGAGTTTATTAAATACTCAAATATTATTAGTAAAATCAGCTGTAGTTTAAACGTGGATGTACTTATTTTTGAAGACCAAAACCCAAGTTTATTAAATGCTCGAATATCATGAATAAAATAATATATATTTTAAATGTGAATATTCTTATTTGTGAAAACTAAAACCCAAGTTTATTAAATACTCAAAAATTATTAATGAAATAAGGTGTGTTTTAAACATGGATGTTATTATTTCTGAAAAACTAAAACCCAAGTTTATTAAATACTCAAATAGTATTAATAAAATCAGATTTATTTTAAACTTGGATGTTCTTATTTCTAAAAACTAAAACCTAAGTTTATTAAATATTCAAATTTTATTAGTAAAATAAGATGCATTTTAAACGTGGATGTTCTTTTTTCCGAAAACTAAAACCCAAGTTTATTAAATACTCAAATATTATTTAAAAAATCAGATGTATTTTAAACATGGATGTTATTATTTCTGATGCTCTTGTTTCTGAAAACTGAAACCCAAGTTTATCAAATACTCAAATATTATTATCAAAATCAGATGTAGTTTAAACGTTGATGTTCATATTTCTGAAAAAAGAAACACAAGTTTATTGAATATTCAAATATTATTAATAAATAAGATGTATTTTAAACGTGGATGTTCTTACTTCTGAAAACTAGAATCCAAGTTTATTAAATACTCAAATTATTAATAGAATCATATGTATTTTAAACGTGGATTTTCTAATTTTTGAATACTAGAACCCAAGTTTAAAAATTCTCAAATATTATTAAAAAAAACAGATGTGTTTTAAACGTGGATTTTCTTATTTCTGAAAACTGAAACTCAAATTTATTAAATACTCAAATAATATTAAAGGAATCAGATGTATTTTAAAAATGGATGTTATTACTTCTGAAAACTAAAACCCAAGTTTATTAAATTCTCAAATATTATTAGTAAAATCAGATTTATTTTAAACGTGGATGTTCTTACTTCTGAAAAATAGAATCCAAATTTATTAAATACTCGAATATTTTTAATAGAATCAGATGTGTTTTAAGCTTGGAGGTTCTTATTTTTGAATACTAGAACCCAAGTTTATTAAATTCTCAAATATTATTAAAAAAAACCAGATGTATTTTAAACGTGGATTTTCTTATTTCTGAAAAATGAAACTAAAGTTTATTAAGTTCTCAAATATTATTAATAAAATCGGATGTAGTTTAAACGTGGATGCTATTATTTCTGAAGTCTAAAACCCGAGTTTATTAAATATTCAAATATTATTAATAAAAAAAGATGTTTTAAAAATGAATGTTCTTATTTCTGAAAACTAAAACCCAACATTATTAAATACTCAAATATTATTAATAAAATCAGATTTATTTTAAACGTGGATGTTCTTATTTCTGAAAACTAAAACCCAAGTTTATTAAATTCTCAAATATTAACAATAAAATAAGATATGTTTTAAACATGAATGTAGTTATTTCTGAAAACTAAAACCCAAGTTTATTAAATACTCAAATATTATTAATTAATCATGTTTATTTTAAACGTGGATATTCTTATTTTTTGAAAACTAAAAAACAAGTTTATTAAATACACAGATATTATTAATAAAATAAGATGCATTTTAAGCTTGGATGTTCACATTTCTGAAAACTAAAACCGAAGTATATTAAATACTTAAATATTATTAATAAAATAAGATGTATTTTAAACGTGGATGTTCTTATTCGTAAAACTAAAACCCAAATTTATTAAATAATGAAATATTATTAAAAGAATCAGATTTATTTTAAACATGGATGTTATTATTTCTGAAAACTAAAACCCAAGTTTATTAAATACTCAAATATTATTAATAAAATCATATTTATTTTAAACGTGGATGTTCTTATTTCTGAAAACTGAAAAAAAGTTTATTAAATACTCAAAGATTATTAATAAAATAAGATTTAAACATGGATGTTCTTATTTCTGAAAAGTGAAACACAGGTTTTTATTAAATTCTCAAATATTATTAGTAAAATCAGATGTATTTTAAATGTGGATGTTCTTATTTTTGAAAACTAAAACCAAATTTATTAAATACTCAAATATTATTAAAAGAATCAGATGTATTTTAAAAAGAGATGTTATTATTTCTGAAAACTAAAACCCAAGTTTATTAAATTATCAAATATTATTAATAAAATCAGATGTATTTTAAACGTGGATGATCTTACTTCTGAAAACTAGAATCCAAAATATAAGAAAAACAGATGTATTTCAAACGTGGATTTTCTTATTTCTGAAAACTGAAACTCAAGTTTATTAAATACTCAAATATTTTTAATAAAATTGGATGTATTTTAAACGTGGATATTCTTATTTCTGAAAACTAAAGCCCCAGTTTATTAATTACTCAAATATTATTAATTAAATCAGATGTATTTTAAACGTGGATGATCTTACTTCTGAAAACTAGAATCCAAGTTTATTAAATACTCGAATATTATTAATAGAATCAGATATATTTTAAGCGTGGATTTTCTTATTTTTGAATGCGAGAACCCAAGTTGATTTAATTCTCAAATACTATTAAAAAAAACAGATGTATTTTAAACGTGGCTTTTCTTATTTCTGAAAACTGAAACTCAAGTTTATTAAATACTCAAATATTCTTATTAAAATCAGATGTAGTTTAAACGTGGATGTTCTTATTTCCGAAAACTAAAACACCAGTTTATTAAATATTCAAATGTATTTAAAAAAATCAGATACATTTTAAACAGGGATGTTCTTATTTCTGAACACTAAAACCCAAGTTTATTAAATGCTCAAATATTATTAAGAAAAAAAAGATGTTTTAAACATGCATGTTCCTATTTCTGAAAACTAAACCCCAAATTTATTAAATGCTCAAATAGCATTAATAAAATCAGATTTATTTTAAACTTGGATGTTCTTATTTCTGAAAACTAAAACCTAAGTTTATCAAATATTCAAATTTTATTAATAAAATCAAATGTATTTTAAACGTGGATGTTCTTATTTCAGAAAACTAAAACCCAAGTTTATTAAATACTCAAATACTATTAAAAGAATCAGATGTATTTTAAACATGGATGTTATTATTTCTGAAAACTAAAACCCAAGTTTATTAACTACTCAAATATTATTAATGAAATAAGATGTTTTAAACATGAATGTTCTTATTTCTGAAAACTAAAACCCAAATTTATTAAATAATCAAATATTATTAATAAAATCAGATTTATTTTATACGCGGATGTTCTTATTTCTCAACAATAAAACCCAAGTTTATTAAATACTCAAATAATATTAACAAAATCGAATGTAGTTTAAAAGTTGATGTTCATATTTTTAAAAAAGAAACCCAAGTCTATTGAATACTGAAATATTATTAATTAAATCAAGTATATTTTAACGTGGATGTTCTTACTTTTGAAAACTATAATCTAAGTTTATTAAATACTCGAGTATTATTAATAGAATCAGATGTATTTTAAGCGTGGATGTTCTTATTTATGAATACTAGAACCCAAGTTTATTAAATTCTCAAATATTATTAAAAAAACAGATTTATTTTTAACGTGGATTTTATTATTTCTGAAAACTGAAACTCAAGTTTATCAAATACTCAAATATTAGTAATAAAATCGGATGTAGGTTAAACGTGGATGTTATTATTTCTGAACACTAAAACCGAAGTTTATTAAATCCTCAAATATTATTTAAAAAAAAATCAGAATTTTAAACTTGGATGTTCTTATTTCCGAAAACTAAAACCCAAGTTTATTAAATATTCAAATATTTTTAATAAAATAAGATGTTTTAAACATGAATGTTCTTATTTCTGAAAATTAAAACCCAAATTTATTAAATACTCAAATATTATCAATAAAATCAGATGTATTTTAAAAGTAGATGTTCTTATTTCTGAAAACTATAACCCAAGTATATTAAATACTCAAATATTGTTAATAAAATAAGATGTATTTTAAACATGGATGTCATTATTTCTGAAAAATAAAACCGAAGTTTATTAAATTCTCAAATATTATTAATAAAATCAGATGTATTTTAAACGTGGATGTTCTTATTTCTGAAAACTAAAACCCAAGTTTATTAAATACTGAAATATTATTAAAAGAATCAGATGTGTTTTAAAAATGGAAGTTATTATTTCTGAAAATTAAAACCCAAATTTATTAAATGCTCAAATATTATCAATAAAATCAGATGTATTTTAAATGTAGATGTTCTTATTTCTGAAAACTATAACCCAAGTTTATTAAATACTCAAATATTGTTAATAAGATAAGATGTATTTTAAACATGGATGTTATTATTTCTGAAAAATAAAACCGAAGTTTATTAAATTCTCAAATATTATTAATAAAATCAGATGTATTTTAAACGTGGATGTTCTCATTTCTGAAAACTAAAACCCAAGTTTATCAAATACTGAAATATTATTAAAAGAATCAGATGTATTTTAAAAATGGATGTTCTTATTTCTGAAAACTGAAAATCAAGTTTATCAAATACTCAAATATCATTAACAAAATTAGATGTAGTTTAAAGTTTGATGTTCATATTTCTGAAAAAAGAAACCCAAGTTTATTGAATACTCAAATATTATTAATTAAATCACATGTATTTCAGTGAAAACTGAAAATCAAGTTTATCAAATACTCAAATATCATTAACAAAATCGGATGTAGTTTAAAGTTTGATGTTTATTTTTCTGAAAAAAAACTCAAGTTTATTGAATACTCAAATATTAGTAATTAAATCAGATCTATTTTAAACATGGATGTTCTTACTTCTGAAAACTAGAATCCAAGTTAATTAAATACGCGAATATTTTTAATAGAATCATTTGTATTTTAAGCGTGGATTTTCTTATTTTTAAACACTAGAACCCAAGTTTATTCAATTCTTAAATATTTTTTAAAAAAACAGATGTATTTTAAACGTGGATTTTCTTATTTCTGAAGTTTGAAATTCATGTTAATTAAATATTAAATATTATTAATATAATCAGATGTAGTTTTAACACGGATGTTCTTATTTCTGAAAACTATTAAATGAAAAAAAACAAGTTTTTTTTAACTGAAAGTAAGGAACAACGTTAAAACTTAAAACAAACAAAAATTATTCCGTATATGAAAGGGGCTGTCCCCTCCACAACCCCTCCCTCTTTAAGCTAAAGTTTTTTGTTGTTTAGAAAAATAGAATTGTGAGAAAGTTGAGTTTTAGCGTAAAGAGCGAGGCGTTCAGGAGGGGCAGCCCCTTTTATATAAGGAATAATTTCTTTTCGTTTTAAGTTTTAACGTTGTTCCTTACTTTCAGTTAAAAACTCTTGTTTTTTTTAATTAATTTTTGAACGTTTTTGAATAAATGCAGGTTTTGATATTGGCTCACCGTATATGAATAATTAAAAGAAAGTTTGCATATTAATTTTACTTTTATTTGGTTAAATGGCTTTCTCGAAACTTGTTTAATTTATTTACGAACGTTTTTATTAGTAATAAATATACGTAACTTACGAATTAACTTACGTAACGAACTTCTATATTCATAGATTTTTAATACGTATATTAGGGGGTTCGTCCCTTAGTCAATACCTTGCTCTTTCAGCTAAAGTTCAAATTTTGTTCCAATTCTTCAAAAATGACCCCTTAATCACAAAGGTTGTTAATTAGAGTAAATAGATCTTATGAAAGTACTAAAAAATCTTTGGCTTAAAGAGCGAGGTATTGACTAGAGGGTGAACCCAATCATATACGTAATATTTTCTGTTCGTTTTAAGTTTTGATGTTGCTCCGTACTATCAGTTCAAAAACTTTTTTTTATTTAATTTCCGATCTTTTTCTTTAATAATGATGAGAAATCTGGCGCCGCCTTTATAGCAATGTCCCTTCCTCCATGAAAACTTCCTTCTTGGAAAGATCCTCCCATATAACCCCACCCCTCCTCCACCTACCAGAAAAAAATCCCCCCTGAAAACGTCTGTATACTTCCCAATAACCAACACTATATGTTAATATTGGGTAAAGTTCATAACTTTCAGCCCTCCCCCAAGGACTTCGGCGGATGAAGTCATCCTAAAAGACATAGTTACCATATTTTCGACCATGCTGAACAAAATGGCTATCTCAAAATTTTGATCGGGTGACTTTGGGAAAAAATGAGCGTGGGAGGGGGCCTAGTTGCCCTCTATTTTTTGGTCAATTAAAAAAGGCACTAGAAACTTTTAATTTCCTTTCCAATTAGCCCTCCCACGATATTTTAGGACCACTGAGTGGATACAATCAACCCTTAAAAATAAACAAAAAAAAAAACAAATGAACACGCATCCGTGATCTTTCTTCTGGCAAAAAATACAAAATTACACATGTTTGTAGATAGGTGCTTGAAACCTCTACAATAGGGTTATGTTATACGCTGAATAGGATGGTGTGATTTTCATTAAGGTTCTACATATTTTAGGGGGTCTTTTTCCCAGTTCTTTTAAAAATCGGTCAAATTTTCTCAAGTGCTTAACTTTTGATTAGTAATACTAAACTTGATGAAACTTATATATTTGAAATCAGCTTACTTATTACTTAGACTTAGGTCCTCCTACGCCTGGGGGCGCATAAGGCAGCAACAGTGATTCGCCACGACGACCTGTCCTGAGCCTTCAACCATAGCTCCTCCAACGAGGACCTCGCCAGCTTCGCCTCCTTCATTAGCGACCTGCCAAGGGTCATTTTCGGTCTCCCTGATTTGCGGAGACCGGGGGGTGTCCAACACCATGCATCGTGCGGCAGCCTTCCTTCCCCCATTCGCACCATATGCCCCCAATACATCCATCGCCGCTTTCTAATAAGATCAAGGATGGGGGTATGATTTGTCATACGATATATTTCATCATTTCGTATTCTTTCTGTCCAATGTATATTTAGGATAGACCTTAGGCAATTATTGTCGAATGCCTGGAGTCGTCGTTCTAGTTGAGCAGTGATGCTCCAAGTTTCGCAGCCGTACATAAGGACAGAGACCACATTGCTATTATAAATTCTAAGCTTTAACTTCTGGGAATATTTATTATTTCTCCAAACATTTCTAAGGTAGCTGAAAGCAGACCCAGCCAATGTTATTCGGCACAGTATTTCTCTTTCGGAATTGGCATCTTGCGTAAGAATGCTGCCGAGATACTTGAACTCTCTCACTTCCTCAATTTCCTCGTTGTTAACCAAAAGTCCTTCGGCTAAGTCAGGTATGACTGCATTCGACATTGATTTGGTCTTGTTAGCATTTATGGAGAGTCCGACAGCATTTGCCATACGACCGAGTTCATTAATGTTGCGTTGCATATCTTCAGGGTCGTGGGTAATAAGCGCAACATCGTCAGCAAAATCACCATCATTGAGTTCTCTCAGTGGATTTAATTGTATACCGCCACTAAAACTGCATCCACGGAGAACAAAATCTATCACTATGGCAAACAGTAATGGTGATAGAATGCAGCCCTGCCTTACACCTGACTGAACAGAAAACCACTCCGTTAGGCCACCCTCTGTCTGTACTGCGCACATGATATCATGATATAGCGCTTTAATTATATTTACAATTTTGGTCGGAATTCCATAATGCACTAAAATCTTCCATATGGTTCCGCGATGTATCGAGTCGAAGGCTTTGAGAAAATCTATAAATACTATAAGTAGCTGAACTTGCCATTCATTGGATTCATCCAGCAGGACTCTCAGGCTAAATATCAGGTCGCAACACGATCTATTCTGGCGGAATCCGTGCTGCTCATCTCTCAGAACTTTCTCCACTTTACTTTGAATCTTGTTAAGAATTATTTGGCACAGAACTTTGCTGCCAACAGACTGTAAAGCAATACCTCTCCAATTATCACACTTAGTCTTTTGTCCCTTTTTGAAGAGTTTTACAATTACTGCCTTCGACCATTCACTAGGGACTTTTTCTTCATCCCAAACACGGGAAAGAAGTTCAAATATGGGTTCGGCTAGGGCGCAAAATACAAGATGTGGTAATTCTCAGATTTCAAAGTCCCAAAACCCGTAAGCCTGGTCTCAGAAAGTCCAGCTATGTCAATACGGAACTTATCAAGGGTTCTCATAACACTGTTGAGTTTTCCTGGCTGTGTTTCTTGATTAACTGTTCTAACATTCCAATATCCAATACGAAAACAATCGGCCGTTTTCAAGAATCCAGTCCGGGGGCGTGCATTAGTCGTCATCACAGAAGAAGAAGAAGTCAATCCGAGGCTATCTGTTGCTGTTTCTTGAGTAATTAGTTTTTACGGTGGCGGGTTACTAGCCCACCGACCAACCAACGAATTGGAACAAAATGGTCAGCTTAGATTAGTATAAGCAGGGGTACCGCGAGCAGGTTGCAGGTTGAAAACCCTAGTTTATTAAATACTCAAATATCATTAATAAAATCAGATTTTTTAAAAACTTGGATGCTCTTATTTCTGAAAACTAAAACCCAAGTTTATTAAATACTCAAATTTTATTAAAAAAAAACAGATATATTTTAAACATGGAGGTTCTTAATTCTGAAAACTAAAACCCAAGTTTATTAAATACTCAAATAGTATTAATAAATTAAGATGTTTTAAACATGGATGTTATTATTTCTGAAAACTAAAACCAAAATTTATTAAATACTCAAATATTAGTAATAAATCAGATTTATTTAAAACGTGGATGTTTTTATTTCTTAAAACTAAAACTTAAGTTTATTAAGTACTCAAATATTATTAATAAAATCGGATATAGTTTAAACGTGGATGTTCTTATTACTGAAAACTAAAACCCAAGTTTATTAAATGCTCAAATATCATTAATAAAATAATATTTCTTTTAAACGGGGATGTTCTTATTTCTGAAAACTAAAAGCCAAGTTTATTAAATACCCAAATCTTATTAACAAAAATCAGACGTATTTTAAACTCGAATGTCCTTATTTTTTAAAGCCAAAACCCAAGTATTTTAAATGCTCAAATATCGTTTATAAAATCAGGTGTATTTTAAACTTGGATGACTGACTGATAAGGGTTTTTATTTAAAGCAAATCAAATAAATAAATCAACCACCAGAAGCAAACTTGTTTAGGCTATACACCCTTAAAAAAAACCTTGATATATACATCGCTATTAAAAACGTAAAACAATAAATAAAAAAGAAAAAAGAGAGAAGAAAAAGCACGGCACAACCTCCTCCAACGTAGTGCAGCCCCCCCCCCAAAAAAACAATAACTAATTATCACCGTTCCCTCACTACCACCCTCACACAACCACAATAAAAAACAACCAAAATACAACTGAGAGACCCCTCAAGAGAAAATCGCTAAGAAATATTATACTTAACAAAACACAGAGATTTTAACCTACTCCTGAAACTAGCAATATTTTAATCAACTAATAATTCATTTGGTAAACTATTATAAAACCCTGGTCCCACATGGCGGATAGAGAAGAATGATCTTCGAGTTAAAGCCTGAGGTCGTCTTATCTGGGATGCTGTTCTGGTTGAGTATTCATGGACATTACATCCAGCCAAGAACATTTGTCCGAAACATTGTGGCAATAATCCACGCTCATACTTAAACAAAAACAAAGCTGAATAAAATTTAGAAACTCCGTGTAAAGGCAGAATATGTCGTTCGAAATATCCCCTTCTCACTGATGTGCCTTTTTTATCACCACAAAGCACTCTTATAGCTGAGTTCTGCATCGCACGAAGCGGAAGTAGATGTGTCGGGAAAGTACTCGACCAAACGACATTACAGTACAAAAGGTACGGGTGAACAGTAGAAAAATACAAAGACCTTATTACATCATAGGGGGGAAAATTTCTTCAGCTTTCTCATAATCCCAACATTCCTTGCAATCTTACTACTTAAAAACTCTATATGGGGTTTATATGTTTTTAACTCTATATGGGGTTTAGATGTTAATATTTCTGAAAACTAAAACTCAAGTTTATTAAATACTCAAATATTATTAATAAAATCAAATGTATTTTAAACGTTTGTTTTCTTATTTCTGAAAACTAAAATCAAAGTTCATTAAATACTCCCTGCCAAGAATATCTGAAGACGAGTTTCGCTCGACGATCGGTTGCCACATAGAATAGATTTCCGGCAGAGGTAATCATAAAAAATCCTTCCCCTGACGATCCTTTCCCTGATCCTTCCCCGTTCAAGAGAAGGTATAACAAGTGCCTCAGTGCTAGAAAATGAGTTAACTACCAGGACCAGCGGTAAGTTATCGTCTGTGATGGAGCACTGAAGCTTGTAATAAAATAAAAAAAAAGTGTAAATAGCAACAGAAATTTCACAAAGTAGAACTGAAATTTAAAAAATTAAAAGCTTTTTATGTCAAAGCATCAGAACACTAATACAGAGATATAAAACTATTCTTTGTATTTCAAATAGGCTTAAAATAGCAATTTATTCAAGCATGCCCTCTAATATCCTTAAAAGTCTGGTAATGAGTGACAATAGATTTATGCAAAACCAAGTTTGTTTTATATATTAGGAGGGAGTCCCCCATCTTAACCCCCAGATATTTGAAGTAAAGCCTTAACACTATGCTAGCACTATATAACAGCATGCTAGTAACATTTACGAGTGCAATAAATGTGAGCAATCAAAAATTGTAAGTATTTATTTGCCGATTGCTTTTTAAAACATTTGAAATGAAATCTCTCAAATAAAGGGAATTCACCTTTTCCAGAATTCATTCCAATTATAAAGCGCTTCTATTGTTTAAATATTATGAAAAGTATTTTTCATTCCATTGAAATAACCCTTTTCCTTGATCAGTTGCTTTTTAGGCATCGGGGACAAACAACAAACCCTCCACCTAACGAGCAAAAGCCTTTTATTAAATAAGAAATAACTTCTGTTTATATTATGTTTTTTTACCACTCTTTAATTTCATTTGAATAAGCTTTTTCTTTCATCTAATACTGTAATGTTTCACTAGAAATTAATTTTTATATGATACTTTCTCGCCATGGAATCTAATCAAATTTAATCAAAATAAATTTACGGTTTACCCAAGAACAAAGGTTTGTTTTCATACGAGGTACATCTGAAGGGCTAAAACAACACTTCAAAATCTTCTCCAAATATTAGCAGGGCAGAGTCCTATCCCCGTTGCTGTTTCTGAATCCTCATTGAGAGGAAATACTGGTGGCAGCAGCACACGGTGAAGATTGGAGACTCTTTTTAAATTCCCCAGGAGACACAAGAGGATCTAAGGTCTAAATTAATAAATTCAGGTGTAGTTTAAACGTGGATGGTCTTATTTCTGAAAATTCAAATTCAAGTTTTATTAAATACTCCAAAATTATTAATAAAATACGATGTCTTTTAAACGTGGATGTTCTTATTTCTTAAAACTAAAATCCAATTTTATTACATACTCAAATATCATGAATAAAATCAGATGTATTTTAAATGTAGATGTTCTTATTTCTAAAAACTAAAACCTGAGTTTATTAAATACTCAAATATTATTAATAAAATCAGCTGTAATTTAAACGTTGATGTACTTATTTTTGAAAATCAAAACCCAAGTTTATTAAACGCTCGAATATCATTAATGAAATAATATATATTTTAAACATGGATGTTCTTATTTCTGAAAACTAAAACCAAAGCTAATTAAATGCTAAAATGTTATTAATAAAATCAGACTTATTTTAAGCACGGATATTCTTATTTCTGAAAACTAAAACCCAAGTTTATTAAATACTCATATATTGTTAATAAAATAAGATGCATTTAAAAGTGGATATTCATATTCCTGAAAACTAAAACCTAAGTATATTAAATACTTAAATATTATTAATAAAATAAGATGTCTTTTAAACGTGGATGTCCTTATTTCATAAAACTAAAGCTCTAGTTTGTTAAATGCTCAAATATTATTCTTGAAATCAGATATATTTTAAAAGTGGATGTTCTTATTTCTAAAAACTAGAACCCGAGTTTATTAATTACTCAAATATTATTAGTAAAATCAGCTGTAGTTTAAACGTGGATGTACTTATTCTTGAAAACTAAAATCCAAATTTATTAAATGCTAGAATATAATTAGTAAAATAATATGTATTTTAATCTTGGATGTTATTATTTCTGCAAATTAAGACCTAAGTTTATTAAATACTCAAACATTATTAATAGAATAAGATGTTTTTTAAAGATGGATGTTCTTATTTCTGAAAATTAAAACCAAGTTTATTAAATACTAAAATGTTATTCATAAAATCAGATTTATTTTAAACGTGGATGATCTTATTTCTGAAAACTAAAACCCAAGTTTATTAAATACTCAAATATTATTAATAAAATTAGTCACACAAATCTGTTCCTCAGATATTGCTGATATGCCACTTTGACAATCTGCATACGGATGGCAGGTTGGCATCGGTTCACTAGAGATATTCACTGAAAATGTCACCTTCATACCTTCATAGGTAGTGGATTCTGAGCTAGCCAGAAGATACTGTGTGTATTAACTTAATACTGCTTCTTTGGTTACTGTAACTAATGACATTAATGGCATTTAGCTGAAACTCCAAGGGAACGTTTAGGAAGAGTTTCAATTAAACAAAAAACCTATATGCATGTAGGTATTAAAAGGGCATATAAGCAATATAGGGCATATAAGGACATAGGCAGCGATGCTCTATTATAGCTAGTAGTATCATCGATATTTTAAAGGAGCTAACTTGATTGAAAATTAAAAGTTCTAGTGCCTCTTAAGAATCAAAGGTGACTGGAGGGCAATCAACCCTCCTCTTTAGCCCACAATTTTCCAGACACTTCTAATAAAAATTTTATATAGCTATTTTGTATAGCATAGCTGAAAGGTCTAATAACTATATCTTTAGGGTTATTGAATAGGTCGACCCTCCTCAGTTATGTTATTTGCCCATTATGCTTAAAAACTAAATGTTGATTAAAAATTCAATCAAAACGCACTGTTTGTATACTGGTTGCCAATAATACCTCTCAGCAATATACCAAGAACCACTGAAGGTATTAAGTTCAAATTTTTGGGGCTACTTCTATTACTACTTCTGGTCTTATAATTTCCCTAAATTAAAAGATTGCAAGTGTATCCATACTGTGAAAGAGTATAAATATAATTTTTAGGGAATGGTAATTCCCAAAAAATTTTAGCAAAAGAGGGTGTTATAATAACCGTGTTACATCTGCAAGAATATGGTATTCAAAGGGGCATTTAGGTCGCCGAGAAATTTTTAGGAAAGGCATAGGAGTAACCTCAACTTGTCAATTGAAAAAACTTACATGTGAAAGAATTATGGCGTGAAAGAACGGTCAACAAAAGTAAAATAAATGTAAGTTAATTAATCAGTAGAAATTAGTTGTTTTTAATCTACTAAAACAATACTACACAGATTGCTGTCTTTAAAATCCTGTATTCTCTCATTCCCATTTCATCACCCCACATGTATAGTCTCAATGGTCTTAAATATGAAAATTACCAAACAGGTTGTTTTTTTTTTTTATTTTTTCTTTGATCAACTACAAAAACTTTATATTTATTCATCAGATCAACTAGAAGATGTGTATGGCCAAACTAAACACTACAATTTGTGTCACGATTTTCAAAAGAGTTTATGTTGTTGAAAAATTCTGAAAAAGTTTCTCCAGCATATAAACAGCAAGCCAAACTATTAATTCTTAAAGAAAAACCTGAAAGATTCAAGCTTTTATTTTCCTATCCTTTAAAAAGACTGTGTCAATGTAAAACAATCAGAAATTAATTAAAAACTTTTTCCACAAAATAAGTTGTTTTTCAAAAAAGTAAAGAACTACATTAAACTAAAATGAACAAAAATAGAATCAAATAATCTACCAAACATACAACTACCACAGATCAATATCAATAAATAAATGAAACCCAAAAAAAAACAGAAATGAAAATAAATAAAAGAGTCAAACTGAAAATGATCAGATATTAATATGAGTAGGTTTCAAAACCGCTATGTTTTTAAAACGCCAGAATATAATTTGTACTTTACTTAATTTTTTTTTATATGTTTTCACTTTTAAAACTTTAAAAAATCAAAAATTAATTAAGATTTTAAGGAATAAATATCAGCATATATATATATATTAAACTGACAATGCCCATTTCTTTCAGTAAATTTATTAGATTTTTTTAGTAAAGTGCAAACTATGTTCTGGCTTTTAGAGAACATAGGGGTTTTCAACCCTACTCATATTAATTTCTGCTCATTTAGAGTTTGACTCTTATTTATTGTAATTTCTGTTTCTTTTGGGTTTGATTTATTTATTGATACTGACTAGTGGTAGCTCTATGCTTGGTAGATTTTTTTATTCTATTTTTGTTCATTTTAGTTTAATTGACTTATTTACTTTTTCTGAAGAACTTATTTTAAGGCTAAAGTTTTTTTAATTAATTATTAAAAAAATAAGATGTATTTTAAACATGTATGTTCATATTTCTAAGAACTGAAACTCAAGTTAATTAAATACTCAAATATTGTAAATAAAATATGATTTATTTTAAACGTGGATAGTCATATTTCTGAAAACTATATTTTTAATAAAATCGGTTGTATTTTAATCGTGGATATTGTTATTTCTGAAAACAAAAACCCAATTTAATTAAATACTTAAATATTATTAATAAAATCAAATGTAGTTGAAACGTGGATGTTCTTATTTAGGAAAACTAAACCCCAAGATTATTAAATACTCAAACATTTTTCATAAAATAAAATGTGTTTTAAACCGCGATGTTCTTATTTCTGACAACTAAAACCCAAGTTTATTAAATACTAAAATATTATTAAGAAAATGAGATACAAATAATTTCGACCAAACTGCCTTAGACCAAAAGGCAGACCAAACTGCCTTTACATGACGATAAATAAAAGTTCAAATAGAGATAAAATCCTTTTAATAGACAGTATTTCACAAAAATTGAAATAAATTCAAAAAAATACCAGATATTTCGGTCACATGTGTAGTGACCGTAAAACTACATTAGTAAAACTACTGATCCATAAACTGATACATCAGTTTTACTACTAATGACGGTCACTGCATATTTGACAAAAATATCTGGTATTTTTTGGGAATTTCTATCATTGTTTATGAAACACTGCCTACTAAATTGATTTTATCCCTATTTTAACTTTCATTTATAGAAAATCATATGTAGTTTAAAAGTGGATGTTCTTATTTCTGAAAAATAAAACCCAAGTTTGTTAAATAGTCAAATATTATTAGTAAAATGAGATACATTTTAAACTTTGATATTATTATTTCTGAAAAATAAAACCCAAGTTTGTTAAATACTAAAATATGATTAATAAAATCACATATATTTTAAACGTGGATATTCTTATTTCTACAAACTAAACCCCGGGTTTATTAAACACTCAAACATTGTTAATAAAATCAGATATAGTTTAAACGCGGATGTTCTTATTTCTGAAAACTGAGACTCAAGTTTCAGTTTTCAGAAATAACAAAACTCTGTTCTTCTTTCTGAAAACTAAAGCCCAAGTTCATTAAATACTCAAATACTATTGATGAATTTTAAATGTGGATTGTTATTTTCTGAAAACTAAAACCCAAGTTTATTAAATACTCCAATACTATTAATAAAATCAGATGTATTTTAAATGTGTATGTTCTTATTTCTGAAAACTAAAACCAAATTTTCTTAAATATTCATGTATTGTTAATAAAATCAGATGTATTTTAAACGTGGATATTTTTATTTCTGAAAACTAGAACCCAAGTTTACTATATACTCAAATATTATTAATAAGATCAGATGTGTTTTAAACGTGGATGTTCTTATTTCTGAAAATTATAACCCAAGTTTATAAAATATTAAAAAATTATCAATAGAATCAGATTTATTTTAAGCGTGTCTTTTCATATTTCTGATAACTAAAACCCAACTTTATTAAATACTCAAATATTGTTAATAAAACAAGATCTATTATAAACGTTGATATTCTGATTTCTGAAAACTAAAACGCAAGCTTATTAAATACTCAAATATTGCTGATGAAATAATATGTGTGTTTTACTACCCCAGATGCTGCCATATTCCCACACCCAGGGTACCACCATCCAGCCTGCCACACCCCGAGTACCTACAGTAAACGTTTTTTTCTTTCTAGGTTACATTATGTTAACTGTTTTTAATATAGGTTCTGTTGGGTTCAGTACACGTGCGGGCAAACTTACTTCCGAAAAAAAAAGACTGAAAAAATAATTAAGTCCAAAAAAATCTGTCCAAAAAAACTAAGTAATGAAATTTCACTAGAAACATTATTTTTCTTATAGAAATAATCACAACTGATATATTTATATCACCCTCATTTTTTATTTTTTTAAAATATTGCAAGTGATTCTATTTGTTATAAGCATATTTAATGTGATTTTAAGACATGAAAAAAAAGATGAAAGAAATTTCAGTAAAAAAAATCGTTGGGGGAGGAGATTAAAAAGTCGGGTGGGGCATGAATTGGGGCAATGGGCGGGGACATTAGGCCCTGGTTGGGCGTCTGGTTACCCAAACTCATGCTTAAGCCCGGTAACGGAAAGCCAATGTGCTCAGGACCATTCAATTACATAAATGATACCTGCCCCGTTGTAGTCACTACAATTTTTGGAGTTCGAAACAAGTTTCATTAACCATCAAAAGAATATGTTTGTTAAGCAATTATCCCAAATCATTATGATATGAAAATCCTTGGAAGGATGTCAAAAAAGGGGCCTGGAAATAAATCACTGATTGTCTTTACCATATATCCAATTGAGATATCAATTGCGCAAATAACTTGTTACGATGTAGTGATGCTTAACACCAGTTGACCAGCGTCCGAGAAACTATAAGCCAATTGCATTAGAATGTATTTCTAAGAACATAGTATCATCGATCGCCTATTGGTTATGTCGACTAACTTGTCGTTCTTTTACCATAGGAAATAATGAGTCTCACTTTCGATTCATACATCAGATATAAGTTTCATAAAATCAATGAAAAAATCCACTTAGAAGCTAAATAATGTGTCGTTGAAAAAGAAAACGTGTTATCATCAATAACTGTAGTTAACAATGATGGCATCTATGACTTTGGTTATGTAGATGGCAGCGTTGGAAAACCCGCCGTTAAACCTTCGTCATAATCTTAAGCCACTAAGGAAGAAAGGAGTAGTGGATAGGGCTGACTTTGAATCAATTGAAGCGATACTAATAGCGCCATTGAACTGTATATGCTATTATGCCACAATCCAAACGATTAACATAGGATTCTCATTTAATATCTCATTTTTTTGCACCTAATTTTTTTAGAAAGTGTATTTATATCCCAAGAACGTACTGTTTAACTTCTTGTTTTTACTAATGTAGTACGATTAAAATGTTAAAAAATGTTAGTGCACTTTAAAATACTTGCCTTTCCTAGAATCTTTTGTTTTCTAACCTGTACTAAACTCTACATATTAAAAAACTCTAATTGAACAGGTTTGTTTGGGTGAAAAAGCTTAAGTGAAAAGCTCGTGTGTAAAATTTCTAGAAAAATCTTACCAGCAAGTACATATGTCTTCTGTGATCTTTGTTGTCTAAACGGTGATGGAACGTAGGGAAACAATCGGCTTTCGGCTCCCTTGTCTGCTATTTTAGAGAATCCTTGTATTTGTACCACAGCATCTTTAAATATTGATTTGACCTAATGTTCCAGAAAATTTTAGAATCGGTATTTTAAATCAAATCAAAACAAATTTGGGTGGCACATAATTTAGTAATAGAAACCAGAGTCACAAAACCTATGCAAATATAAAGAATGTAAATTTCGTTTCATGAAAATCTTGACTGGTAGAAATCAATTCAACTGAAAAATATTTTCAATTAATCTTCGAAGATATCTGAAATTTTTGTTATTCTTTAAAAATACAAAATGTTGGTAGAGGAAGGCCACTAACCTTACTGACCATCTGATAATTTTCCAAGATTTATACGGCCCAAAAATGAAAATGGGACAAAGTCGATAAGACCACAGTAGTTGGGGGCGTCATATTATGGATTAAATTTTTTCTGACGTGCTAAATTTATCATAGTCAGTGCAGTATAAGAGTACGGTAGCACCCACCGTTAAGTGGGTGATCTATGACGCCCACAGCAGCGGAATGAAACCACCCGCTTGTCTGATTTTGTGTCTGACCTTTTGTGTGTCAGCCTTGCTATGAACCTTGTTGTAAATATTATGAGAAGATAAAGAAAAACCTGATTTTCGGTTTTCAAATTCCTAGTATATTTATTAAAGACACAGCTTTCAGGGGAAATTTCTTCCCGTAGTTATCGTGGTTCAATGGTAAAGTGACTTTCCTAGGCAGCACGATAGCGCTGCCTAAGTAAAGAACGATGTGGGGACAATATATTACTTATTTTTTTCTCCATGCCCGGGCAATTCGTATCAAAGGAGCTGTCGTAGAAACGGGCGCATTCAATTGGAAGTTGAAGTGGCTAGTGGCTAGTGATTGGAACGCAACTAGAGCCCCCGTGCCCATCATTCCCCCAAAAATATCCAATGAAAATTTTGATATAGCCATTTTGTTGAGCGTATTTGATTTTCAGATAGAAAATATGTTTTTGAGGAGAACACTCGCCCACAACCCTCGGGGCGGGGGTTTTAAGTTAGGCCCTGAGGACATACGATGCTGGCACAATGTATTATTTATTATTTTTTCCTTTAGAGCAGGGTACTTCGTATCGAATAAGTTGTCGCAGAAACTTTGAAAAGGGATCATTCAATTAGAAATTGGAGTGGCTTTTGCCCTTCTTAATTGTCAAAAGTGATTGGAAGGCAACTAAAATCCCTTCCACGCCCACCATTTCCCGAAACACATCCAATCAAAATTTTTGTATAGCCATTTTAGTCAGCGTAATTGATTTCCAGAGAGAAATTATGTTTTTGAGGAGGACACTCCCACACAGCCTTCACGGCAAGGGTTGTAAATTATGCCCTGGGGGCATATAAGGTTTTTGTTGAAGGCTTTGTCGTAAAAACTTCAAAAAAGGCTCATTAGATTGGAAATTCAAAGGCCTAGAGCCCTTTTTAATAGTTGAAAGTGATTGGAGGGCAACAAGCCCCCCCCCACGTCCATCATTCCCTCAAACAAATCCAATGAGAATTTTGAGATAGCCTTTTTGTTCAGCGTAGTTGAATTCCAGATAAAAAATATGTTTTGAGGTGGACACTCCCCCACAAGCCTTAGGCCAAGGGATTTAAGTTATGCCCTGAGGAAATGTAAGAACGATGCTGGCACAACGTATTATTTATTATTCTTTTCCTTTAGAGCAGGACATTTCGTATCGAAAAAGCTGTCATAGAAACTTCGAAAAGGGATCATTCAATTGGAAATTGGCGTGGCTTGTGCCCTTTTTATTAGTCGAAAGTGATTGGAAGGCAACTAGCCCCCCCCCCATGCCCAGCATTCCCTCAAACACATCCAATAAAAATTTTGAGATAGCCATTTTGTTCGGCATTGTTGATTTCCAGATAGAAATTATGTTTTTGAGGAGGACACACCCCCAAAACCTTCGGGGCAAGGGTTTTAGGTTATGCCCAGGGGGGCATATAAGGTTTTTATAGAAGGAGTTGTCATAGAAACTTCAAAAAAGCTAATTTGATTGAAAATTCAAAGAGCTAGTGCCCTTTTTAATAGTCAAAAGTGATTGGAGGGCAACTAACCCCCTTCTCACGCCCACCTTTTCCCAAAACACATGCAATCAAAATTTCGAGATAGTCATTTTATTCAACGTAGTTTTAAGTTCTGTAAATTAGATCTTTGAGGATGACAACCCCCTCAAAGCCCTCAAAGCAAGGGTTGTAATTTATGCCCTGTGGGCATATAAGGTTTTTATAGAACGTGTAGCCGTAAAAACTTCAAAAAGGGCTCTTTCGATTAGAAAATGAAATGACTAGGGCTTTTTTTAATAGTCGAAAGTAATTGGAAGGCAACTAACACCTCTTCGTTTTCCCCAAACACATCCAATCAAAATTATGAGATTAATTGGATCTAGTTTGAAATTATACCTTTGAACAGGACACTCCCCCCACAGTCTTCTCACACTCCCCCACAGATATAAATGTTGAAATTATACCTTTGAGAGGGATACTCCCCCCACAGTCTTCAGGGCAAGGGTTATAAGTTATGCCCTGTGGGCATTTCAGTTTTTATTGAAATCTTTGTCATAGAAACTTGAAAAAGTGCTCATTCGATTGGAAATTCAAAGGTCTAGTTCGCTTTCTAATATTTGAAAGTGATTTGAGGGCAACTAAATCCCTATCTCGCCCAGCTTTTCCCCAAACGCATCCAATCAAAATGTTTGGATAGCCAGTTTGTTCAGTGTTGCTGATTTCCAGATAGAAATTATGTTTTTAAGGAGGACAATCCCTAACAGCTCTCAGGGAAAGGGTTGTAAGTTATGCCCTGGGGTCATATAAGGCTTTTATAGAACGTGTTGTCGTAAAAACTTCAAAAAGTGCTCATCGATTGGAAATTGAATCGGCTAGTGCCCTTTTCAATAGTCGAAAGTGATTGGAAGGTAACTAACACCCTTTCCACGCCCACCATTTCCCCAAACATATCCAATCAAAATTTTGAGATAGCCATTTTGTTCCAAGCAGTTTAATGTTCAGGAAATTATTCCTTTGAGTAAGACACTCCCCCCAAAGTCTTCAGGGCAAGGGTTATAAGTTATGCCCTGGGGGCATATTAGGTTTTTATTGAAATCTTTTTCGTAGAAACTTGAAAAAGGGCTCAATCGATTGGAAATTCAAAGGGCTAGTGCCCTTTTAATAGTCGAATGTGATTTGAGGGCAACTAACCCCCTTTCCCGGCCCACTTTTTCCCCAAGCACATCCTATCAAAATTTTTAGATAGCCATTTTATTCAACGTAGTTGAAAGCTTTGGAAATCAGGTCTCTAAGGATGACAAGCCCTTTTAATAGTCGAAAGTGATTTGAGAGCAACTAACTCCCCTCTCACGCCCAACTTCTTCCCAAACACATCCAATCAAAATTTTTAGATGGCATTTTGTTCAGCATAGTTAATTTCCAGATAGAAATTATGTTTTTGAGGGGGGCACTCCCCCACAGCCTTCAGGGCAAGGGTTGTAAGTTATGTCCTGGGGGCATATAAGGTTTGTATAGAACGCGTTGTCATAAAACTTCAAAAAGGGCTCATTCGATTGGAAATTTAAATGGCTAGTGCCCTTTTTAATAGTTGAAAGTGATTGGAAGGCAACTAACACCCCTTCCACGCCCAAATTTCCCCAAACATATCCAATCAAAATTTTGAGATATTCATTTTTGTTCCACGCAATTTAAAGATCAGGAAATTATATCTTTGAGCAGGACACTCCCCCACAGTGTTCAGGGCAAAGGTTATAAGTTATGCCTTGGGAGCATATAAGGTTTTTATTGAAATCTTTGTCATAGAAATTAGAAAAAGGGTTCATTCAATTAGAAATTCAAAGGGCTAGTGACCTTTTTAATAGTCGAAAGTGATTTGAGGGCAACTAACCCCCCTTTCTCGCCCACCTTTTTCCCAAACGCATCCAATCAAAATGTTTGGATAGCCATTTTGTTCAGCGTTGTTGATTTCCAGATAGAAATTATGTCTTTGAGGACGACACTTCCTCACAGCTCTCAAGGCAAGGGTTGTAAGTTATGCCCCGTGGTCATATAAGGTTTTTATAGAACGCGTTATCGTAAAACCTTCAAAAAGGTTCATCGATTGGAAATTGAAACAGCTAGTGCCCTTTTTAATAGTAGAAAGTGATTGGAAGGCAACTAACACCCTTTCCACGCCCATCATTTCCCCAAAAATATCCAATCAAAATTTTGAGATAGCCATTTCGTTCCACGCAGTTTAAAGTTCAGGAAATTATATCTTTCAGCAAGACACTTTCCCCAAACACTTCAGGGGAAGGGTTATAAGTTATGCCCCGGGGTTATATAAGGTTTTTATTGAAATCTTTGTCGTAGAAACTTGAAAAAGGGCTCATTCGATTGAAAATTCAAAGGTCTAGTACCCTTTTAATAGTCGAAAGTGATTTGAGGGCAACTAACCCCCCTCTCACGCCTATTTTTTCCCCAAACACATCCAATCAAAATTTTTAGATAGCCATTTTATTCAACGTAGTTGAAAGCTATGGAAATCAGGTCTCTAAGGATGACAGGCCCTTTTAATAGTCGAAAGTGATTTGAGGGCAACTAACCCCAATCTCACGCCCACTTTTTCCCCAAACACATCCAATCAAAATTTTTAGATAGCCATTTTATTCAACGTAGTTGAAAGCTTTGGAAATCAGGTCTCTAAGGATGACTAGCCCTTTTTAATAGTCGAAAGTGATTTTAGGTCTACTAACCCCCCTCTCACGCCCACCTTCTTCCCAAACACAACCAATCAAAATTTTTAGATGCCATTTTGTTCATCATAGCTGATTTCCAGATAGAAATTGTGTTTTTGAGGGGGAAACCCCCCCCACAGCCCTCAGGGCAAGGGTTGTAAGTTATGCCCTTGGGGCATATAAGGTTTTTATAGAGCACGTTGTCAAAGAAACTTCAAAAAGCTCATTCGATTGGAAATTTAAATGGCTAGTGCCCTTTTTAATAGTCGAAAGTGATTGGACACCCCTAACACCCTTCCACGCCCACCATTTCCCCGAACACATCCAATCAAAGTTTTGAGATAGCCATTTTGTTCAGCGTAGTTGATTTTCAGATAGAAAATAACAGACATTAAAAAAAAACTGAGACATTAAGAGTAAAAACGACAATAATAATAAATTTTTTCCCCTCTCCCAATAAATGTTTTTTCATTTTTACTTTAAATGACCCAATGTGTTCAGCTTTCCGAACGCCAACTGGGATATCATTCCAAATAGCCGGAGCCAAATACCAAATTCCAAAACCTGCACGTGTGGTGGCTCTATGCTCAAACCTAAAATTTTCCGCCTCTCTAGTCGCATACCTGTGGAGTGAACTATTTACTCGAAAATTTTTTAAAAACTGGAGGACATACATCATTCCAACATCTATAGGCAAAAATAGCAGCTTGGTAATCGCGAATCTGACCAATGTTAAGCACACTTAATTCTTTAAAACATGACGCGGTATCATTCACATTTTCTATATAATTCCCAAGAAGAAGTACTGTTTTGTTTTGTAAAATCTGCACTCTTTTGAAATTTGCGTAGAAATTGATAGACCAAATGACACAACCATAAGAAATATAAGGCGCAACAATACTATGATACAATATCAAAAGAACCGACAATGGTAAAAAATGCTTCAAACGACGCAAAATTCCCAGACCTCTAGCAACTTTAGCTGCAACAAGATCACTATGTTGCTTCCAAGACAAATTACAATCAAGCTGGAAGCCCAAATAACGCACCTCATGCACCTGTGACAAAGGCTTACCATTAAAAAATATCTCTCCATCAACACTCGGCGGCTTACCAACTCTCCTAAAAATCATAAAATTAGTTTTTTTAACATTCACTGACAAAAGGCTCAAACTCGTAAATATATAAAATGACTTTAAAACCCTATTTACTTTCAACAATAGATCATCAATCATTCGACTAGACATAGTTAAAGCAGAATCATCCGTGAAAGTCGTGATAAAACACTCCGGTAAGTAAAAACGCTTTGAATCAACATACACAAGGTAGAGAAGTGGTTCCAAGACAGATCCCTGATGTACACCAAACTTCACTTGATAGGGAGAAGAAAATGCATCATTTAAAACAACTTGAATAGATCTTCCACTTAAAAAACTATCAAACCATTTCAGATAATTACCACGAACTCCAAGGGACTGTAGACGTTTGAGTAGAATTCTAAAATCCACTGTATCAAACCCCTTTCCAAAATCAATAAAAACAGTCAAAGGGATTTCACCACGTTCAAAGCATCTATTTACAATATCACAGAGAGAATGCACGGCGTCCGACGTCGAGCGACCTTTCCTAAAGCCGAACTGAGTTTCACTTAACATCCCTGTTTTCGTAAGGTAATCAAATAGCCTTTTATGCACAATTTTTTTCAAATATTTTTGTGAAAAGGGGAAGAATTGATATAGGTCTATAATTTTCGATATCTTGTTTAGACCCATCTTTATGGAGGGGGAATACTTTAGCCCTTTTAAGCACATCGGGGAATACCCCAGTTTCCAGGGAAAGATTGATTATGTGGACGAGACATGGTATTAAATAACACATCACTGATTTAAAAGCCTTCAAATTAATTCCATCTGTCCCTGCTGAATTAGATTTGATTGTTTTCACAAGCTTCAGAATTTCATCTCCACTACACGGTTGAAATTCAATTTCATTTCCAACTCCTCTTTCATCCAAAAATTCGTCCTCCAAGGAATCATTATTAAAATTCACTAACCCTTCCGCCTGCACATTTTGACCAATACTTGAAAAGAACTCAGCAAATTTATTAGTAATAATCGTTTCATCACTCACTTCTTCTCCTTGAATCAGCAGCGAATTGGGTGGAGCTTCTTTCCTCTTTCCCAATAGGTCATTTGTAACCTTCCAAGTTCCTCTCGCATTATCCTTATTTAAACTCAGTTGGTTAGAAAAATTTTATTTTTTAGCTTTCCTTCTCATTGAGTTCACTCTATTGGGTATTATTTTAAACTCTTCCAATTTCTTGACACACTTACTATTTAAATAATCTGCATACACTTGATTTCTTAAATCTGACGCTTCAAGAATTTCTGTAGTTATCCAAGGCTTCCTGGGTTGATCCTTATGCGGTTTCACTAATTTAACTGGGCAAGTCTTGTCATAAATTGGCTGTATGATCCCCATCATACAATCAAATGCCCCAGAAGCGTCATCTTTTATCTCCAAAATCTCGCTAAAATCAGTGCTGCTTAACTCATCACCAAACCTCTGTAAATTCTCTATTTTTAACGACCGAGTCTTCACTTTTTTTCTTTCATTTCTTTTTATAAGGACACAAGGTACCGTTCCGAGAACTGGAAAATGGTCAGAACAAGGGTACAGAGCCACATCAGCATAACTACGGTCCAGATACTTCGAACCAACAAAAATATTGTCAATGAGAGTAGCTGAATGACTCGTAACCCGTGCTGGAATATTAGCTAGGGGAAAAAGATCATTAGCAACCATTAAATTAAAAAAATCAAGATTCACTCCATTCAGCGATAGCAGATCAAAGTTAAAATCACCCATACAAATAAAATCTAAACCTGTAAATGAGCAGAAATTAACATAAGTTGTGCTCAAAACCCCTATGCCTTCCCAAGGCCAGAACATAATTTGCACTTTACTGAAAAAATACAAATAAGTGTGCATTGTCAGTTTAATATACATATACTGATATTTAGTAATCAGAATGTTAGTATTATTTGATTTATTAAAGTTATAAAAGTAAAAAAAATTATTTAGTATCAAAGTCTTCACTCATGACGGTTAACCTTATTTTGAAGTGCTTCGTTGTTATTGAGGAATAAAATTTATGTTGAAAGCTCACTAGTCTCCTGTGACTCTTTTAAAATTTCCTAAATAATCATTATTTTTTCTCTGAACCAAAAAAGATTATCAATCAGTCTGACAGCTTTGACGGAATTTTTGTATGACCATATCTGTTCTTGCTCCATCAGGAACTGTAAAACGTTAGCTTATTATTATTTCTTTTTTAAATTGTCAAAATTGTCTTCTTTTTTTTTTTCTTCTCCACTAGTTTCCTGTTACTTTTTTTGAATTTTCGTGAATTCTCATTCTTTTTTTATGAACCCAAGAAGATTATTAATCAGTCTGACAGCTATGACGAAATTTTTGTACGACCATATCTGATCTTACTCAATTAGGAACTACAAAGCGTTAGCTTATTTTAATTTTATTTCATTTGTTAACTTTATTGTTTTTTAATAGTTGTATTTGTGGTGCTTCTCTCTTGACGTTCAACTTGGAATTGAGTTTTAAGTGCTTGGTTGATACTGAGGGATAAACTATATGTTTAAATCCACTAGTGTCTTGTAACAATTTGAATTTTCCTGAATTTCTATTCTTTTTTTTCTGAACTCAAGAAGAGTATTAATCAGTCTGACAGCTAAGACAAAATTGTTATACAACCATATCTTTCTTATTCCATTAGAAACTAACAAACATAAGCTTTCTTTGTTAACGCTCCGTAATGCCACTTTTTGTATTTTTCTTCCACTTTTAATTTTGAATCAAAACGTTTATGGCAATGAACTCTATGTAAGAAGTAACCTGCACTAACAGTAAGTGAAGCAATAAAAAAAATGCAAAAAAAAGATATACGATTGGTCAAGAGTTGTTTTTTATAAAAATTCTTACTTAAAAAAAACAGCAGATAGAATAGTTTCTTAATACTAGACAATTTTGTCACTAGAAAATGTATTTTAAACCACAATATTTTCGCTAATAACTATAGTTTAATTTTTTGGGAGTTTTCAGTTACTATAGACTGTGGTTTGTTCTTTACCAGGTTACGGGTATTGCTTCAACAATGATTTCAAAAACTAAATATGATTTATTAAATTAAAAATGACTCGTCAGAAGGTAAGAGCCAAAAATATAGTATAAAGGATCTTAATGAAAATTTTACCTTCAGATTCAGCACATTTTAGAACGCTAGTAGAGATTTCAATCTCCTATAAAAAAAAACTACCAAATTATGAACTGTTTTTAGAATATTATTAAAGGAACACGTGTTTATTAGTTTCCTTAATTTTCTTTTTCCAAGGGAGGATAAGATGACAAGATGAGACCTAGTAAATCATGTAAGGACTTTTCCAAACACAAATTCTAATTTTTTAGTACCCTGTTAGGGTAGCAAAGTAAATTACAACACGTCAAAGTTCAATTTTCTGTAATATTGTGGCAGAGGACTATAATTTACTTCTACTAACGGGTAAAACGTTATTTTATAAAAATTGAAAGACATATTTGCTCCTATTTGCAGCCAGAATATAATTTGTACTTTACTGGAAAAAAATATTTTAAATGTTTTCATTTTTTTAACTTTAAGAAATAAAAAAAATAATTAAGATTTTAATGAATAAATATCAGCATATGTATATTAAACTGACAATGCACATTTTTTCTGTTAATTCCTTCGAATTTTTTCAGTAAAGCACATATTATATTCTGGCTTTTAAAAAAGCATAGGGGTTTAGAAAACTACTCATATTAATTTCTTCTCGTTTTGGTTTTGACTCTGTTCTTTATTTTAATTTCTGTTTGTTTTGGGTTTCATTTGTTTATTGATACTGATTTCAGGTGGGTGTATGCTTGGTAGATTATTTGATTCTATTTTTGTTCATTTTTGATTTACTTGAGTTCTTTGCTTAAAAAAAAACTTATTTTGTGGAAAAAGTTTTTTTAATTATTTGATAGAAAAAATTGACTCTAAAAGATAAGAACGACGTGCCCTTCAGATCATAATATAGAGCAGTTTACGACCTATAAAAATTTGCTAAAATTTCTAGTACCCTGTTAGGGTAGCAAAATAAATTACAACACGTCAAAGTTCAATTTTCTGTAATATTGGGGAAGAAAACCATAATTGTGTTCTACAAACGGCTAAAACGTTATTTTATAAAAATTGTAAGATATATTTGGTCCTAAGGCCACATTTAGTCTGTATAAGATAAGCGAATAATATATATGCTGGTTTTGACATTATTAATTTTAGTTTATTCATTTGAGTATTCACAGAGTTAAAGTTAAAATTCTTTATAGTTCTGTATAAACTATTCAATGAATGAATTTATTGAGAACCCGTCGAATTAAGAAAATTATGACGGAGCACGATAGAAACAAAAACTTTGCAGAAACATCATAACATAAAATACAACAAAAATAAAAAAGTCAAAAAATAAATTAAACATTGTATAAAAACAATAAAACAAATAAAACAAAACACTCGTTTACTGTAGAAGTCAATCGGGCCACCGGTGGTTATAGGCCTTTGAATTGACATTTTGACTTTTTTTTCAACTGCTATATTGATGCAGCTCTTTGATGTTGTAATGTTTAATCAATTTTGTATTTCTTGTTCACAGGTACGGCGAAGTAGGTTTTTGGCAAATTTGAAGTATTGTGACTCGTTGTGTTTTATCTGTTTGAGTAAAGATTTTTTCTCCACTGCCACCAGTTTTCTTACTCTAGAGCCACCAATATTTGTTTCTAGTTTCACCTGAGTACGTGACAAAGTGCCATCAGTGCCACTACTGATGGTACTAGGGTATAGTATCGTGGTCCAGCGGTCCACGGTTTCATGTCGACTATTCTGCGACCAACATTCTTAATCTAATTTGCCACCATTACCAGTCCTGAAGCTTCAAGCATAAGTCTTCTGGCACCACAACACAGCTAACAGCTCTAACACACTATGAATTCTACGAATTCTTCCCTTGCTAATTTTCGATAACCGCTAAGGTGTACTTTTAGCTGTATGTATGTGCCACACTATTTGGTCTAAGGTGTCACTCTAAGGGCGTAAGTCATCAAGCTCACAAATAATCTTCTAAAACTCTTACTTTCCCTTGGGGGAAGATACCCGAAATAATTCAGGACTCTATCCCTGTACCAATCTCTAACCTCTCTCTCTCTCTCTCTCTCTCTCTCTCTCTCTCTCTCTCTCTCTC
>JAQQPU010002924.1:0-23210 GCA_029168905.1 Artemia sp. Kazakhstan ARC1039 | reverse complement strand
AAAAGGAAGAAAAGCACAGCATATTTTGAGCGTTCTAAGATATGCATTATATAGAAGAGATGAGATGACCCGATAGAAAAATGAAGTGTGAAAATGAAATTTAAGATATGTATAATATAGAAGAGATGAGATGACCCGAAAGAAAAATGAAGTGTGGGCCCTGGGGGCATATACCGGTAGGGTTTTCATAGAAAGCGTTGTCGTAAAAACTTCAAAAAAGGCTCATTCGATTGGAAATTCAAAGGGATAGTGCCCTTTTTAATAGTCGAAAGTGATTGGAGGGCAACTATCATCCCCCCCCGTCACGCCCATCATTCACCCAAACACATCCAATCAAAAGTTTGAGATAGCCATTTTGTTCAGCGTAGTTGACTTCCAGATAGAAAATATGTTTTTGAGGAGGACACTTCCCCTCAACCCTTTGGGCAAGGGTTTTAAGTTATGCCCTAGGGGCATACAATGGTTTTATAGAAGGCGTTGTCTTAGAAACTTCAAAAAAGGTTTATTCGATTGGAAATCAGAAGGGCTAGTGCCCTTTTTAATAGTCGAAAGTGATTGGAGGGCAAATAGCCCTTCCCCCACGCCCATCATTCCCCTAAACACATCCAATCAAAATTTTGAGATAGCCATTTTGTTCAGCGTAGTTAATTTTCAGATGTAAGATTAGTTTTTGAGGAGGACACTCCCCCACAACTCTCAAGGCAAGGGTTTTAAGTTATACCCTGGGGGCATATAAGGTTTTTATAGAATATGGTGTCGTAGAAACTTCAAAAAAGGCTCATTCGATTGAAAATTCAAATGGATAGTGCCCTTTTTAATAGTCGAAAGTGATTTGAGGGCAACTAACCCCCCTGTCACGCCCAAATTTTCCCCAAACACATCCAATCAAAATTTTGAGAAAGCCATTTTATTAAACGTAGTTTTATGTTCTGGAAATTAAGTCTTTGAGGATGACAACTCCCCAACAGCCCTCAGGGCAAGGGTTGAAAGTTATGCCCTAGGGGCATAAAAGGTTTTGTATAGACAATATTGTCGTGTAAACTTCAAAGAGGGCTGATTTGATTGAAAATTGAAAGTTCTAGTTCACTTTTTAAGTGTCAAAAGATATTGGAGGGTAACCAACTCCCCCCCTAAACCCTATTTTTCCAAATGCATCCAATATAAATTTTAAGATAACTATTTTTTAAATAATAGTTCAAAGACCATATAAGAAAATTCCGGTGTTGACACTCCCCACCAGGGCCCGGGGGCAGGTGTTGTAAGTTATGCCCCCGGGGCATATTTGGGTCTAATAAACAGGAGCCTCGTATTAACTTCAAAGACGGATCATTTGATTGGAAATTGAAAGTTATATTTCACTTTTTAAGAGTCAAAAGAGATTGGAGGGCACCTAGCCCCCCCCCCCTCCACGACATTTTTTCTCAAGCCCATCCGATAAAAACTTTGAGATTTTTTTTTTTAATAGTTCAAAGACCAGATAACGAAAACTCAGGGGTCAACACAGCCACCCAGGGCTCGAGAAAGGTGTTGTAAGTTATGCCCTTGGGGAATATATGGTTCTTATTGAAGGGATGCTCGTAAAAAATTCAGAGATGGTTCATTTGATTGTTAATTGAAAGTTCTAGTTAAGGGTTTTTTGATTCAAAAGAAATTGGAGGGCAACTAGCCCCCCACGCCCCTTTTCCTCAAATGCATTCAATAAAAATTTTGAGAAAGGTATTAAGTTAAAAATTTCTCAAAAGTCAGATAATAAAAACTCAGGTGTCATCACGCACCCCCCCCCCCCAGGGCCCAGGGGCAGGCGTTGTAATTTATGCCCTGGGGCATATATTGTTCGTATGAAAGGGATGCTCGTATAAACTTCAGAGAGGGATCATTTGATTGGATATTGAAAATTCAAGCTCACTTTTTAATAGTCAAAAGAGAACCGAGGGCAGCTGTCCCTCAACCCATCTGATGAAAATTTGAGATAGATATCTTGTTAAAAATAGTTCAAAGGTCGGGTAAGAAAAAATCCGGTGTCAATAGACCCCCCCCCCCCTGGGCAAAGGGGAAGGCGTTCTAAGTTATGCCCTAAGGGCATGTATGGTTCTTATAAAAGGGATGCTTGTATAAACTTCAGAGAGGGCTCATTTGATTGGATATTGGAAATTCGAGCTCACTTTTTAATAGTAAAAAGAGATCCGAGGGCAGCTATCCCCGAACCCATCTGATGAAAACTTTGCGATAGATATCTTGTTAAAAATAGTTCAAAGGTCGGGTAATAAAAAATCCAGTGTCAATAGAACCCCCCAGGGCACAGGGGAAAGCGTTCTAAGTTATGCCCTAAGGGCATGTATGGTTATTATGAAAGGGATGCTCGTAAAAACTTCATAGAGGGCTCATTTGATTGGAAATTGAAAGTTCTAGTTCACTTTTTAACAGTCAAGATATTGAAACTAGTCCCCCCACGCTCTTTTTTTCCCAAACCCGTACCCTACAAATTTTGAGATAGCCAGTGTTTTGGAAACTGTTCAAAAATTAGATAACAAAAAAAACAAAGGGCCCGCGGGATAGGCGTTGTAAGTGCTGTCCTGGGGGCGTATATGGTTCTTATAAAAGGGATGCTCGTCTAAACTTCAGAGGAAGCTCATTTGATTGGAAATTGAAAGCTCTAGTTCAATTTTTAAGAGTCAAACGATATTCGAGGGCAACTAGCCCCCCCCCATACACCCTTTTTTCCCCAAGCCCATCCGATAAAATATTTATAATAGCCATTTAATTAAAAATAGTTCAAAGGTCAGATAAGAAAAATTCCTGTGTCGACGGAACCCGCCAAGGCCCGGAGGCAGGTGTTATGAGTAATGCTCAAGGGGCATATATAGTTCTTATGGAAGGGATGCTCGTAAAAACTTCGGAGAGGGCTCATTTGATTTGAAATTGAAAATTCTTGTTCACTTTTTAAGCGTCAAAATAGATCCGAGGGCAACTAGCCCCACCCCCTCCTCCATGCCCTAAAGGAATCAGATAAAAAGTTTGAAATAGACATTTTGTTAAAAATAGTTCAAAGTTCTAATAACAAAAAACTCCGGTGTCGACACAGCCCCCCAGGGCCCGGGAGTAAGCGTTGTAAGTTATGCCTTGGGGGCATATATGGTTGTTGTGGAAGGGATGCTCGTATAGAATTCCTAGAGGGCTCATTTGATTGGAAATTGAAAGTTGTAATTCACTTTTTAAGAGTCAAAAGTGATTGGAGGGCAGCTAGCATAACCCCACACTCCATTTATTTTTTTTCCAGAGGCACTTCATATAGAAGGGTCGTCGTATAAACTTCAAAGGGGGGCTCATTCAATTGGAAATCGAGAGTACTATTGCCCTTTTAAAAAGTCAAAAGTGATCAGAGGGCAACTGATCACTGAGGGCACTGATAAAAAATTTGAGGTAGCCATTTTGTTCAAAATAGTTGAAAGATTATATAACAAAAACACCTTTACGTAGGGTCATCCCGTTTAAAATATTTCAGAGATCAGATGAGGAAAACTCCTGTGTCAACACAACCCCCCCCCCCCAGGGCCGGGGAAGGCGTTGTAAATATTGCTCTAGGGGCAGATATGGTTCTTATGGAAGTTATGCTCGTATAAAATTCAGGGAGGGTCCATTTGAATGGAAATTAAAAGTTGTAGTTCATTTTCTCAGAGTGAAAAAGATCAGAAGGCAACTAGCCCCTCCCGTCCTCAACGTCTTTGGGCGTATCGGATGGATAAACCCATCAGATAAAAATTTCAGGTGACCATTTTGTTAAAAATAGTTCAACCATCAGATATCAAAACTCCAGGGTCGACACAGCCCCCCAGGGCCCAAAGGATAGGCTTGTAAGTTATACTCAGGGGATGTATATGGTTATTATATAATGGACACTCGTATAAACTTCAGAGAGGGCTCATTTGATTGAAAATAGAAAGTTCTAATTCACTTTTAAAGAGTCAAAAGAGGCCGAAGCTTAATCTAGTCCCCCCATGCTGTTTTTCCCCAAACCCTTCCCATAAAAATTTTGAGATAGCGATTTTGTTAAAAAAATTCAAACATCAGATAATAAAAACTCCGAGGTTGACACAAACCCATTTTTTCACTTTGATATTGTTACTTTGATATCAGTTTTGATATTTTGATAAATATTCGATTTTTTTTTAAGTTTGATTTTGAAATAAGGAATTTTTAAAAACTTGATTTTTTTTGCAATCAAAAACGAACAAAAATTAAATAAAAAAAAACATTCCGAAAAATAAGTTTTTCAAAGAAAAGTAAAGGCCATTTTAAACTTAAGCTCAGCAGATACAAATACCTTTTAAAATTCAAACTCAAAAAGACCAGAAATTACTATTAAAGAATAAATGAAACCCAAAAGGAACATAAATAAAATAAGCAATGATAATTTCTTAAACCACATTGGCGTGACATCACATAAAGAAAGAAAAACCGGTAAAAATGGGGTTTTTTATAGGCCAAATGAAAGTACAGAGAAAAAATGGTTGTTAGGTATTTGGTTTTAATTCTTTTAATTTTTGGCTTTTATTGAATTTAATTATCTTTTAAATTTTCGGTTTTTTCTTTGGTTTTTTGGTTCTTTTCACATTGAATTTCCGCGTTTGTTTTTGGATGCATTATTTCGTTTCGCGCTGAATAAGAGAAGCATTTGTCCTCTCGAAATATTCGCTTTAATGTTTTTTTTTTTGTTTTTTTTTTCAGTACTTTCATTTGGCCTATAAAAAACCCCATTTTTGCTCGTTTTTCTTTCTTTATGTGATGTTAAGCCAATGTTTTTTAAGAAATTATCTTCGTCATGCTTATGGGGAGTATTCTACCAATGTTGTTACTACATTCATATCTTTTGTGAGAAAAAAAAAGCTAATTTGACTAATCAACAGTATTTTCTTCATAATTGTAAAATAAACCGTATTTTACCCAAGTCAGTTCGACATTCACTTCACTTAAACACACGCAACGAACGGCAATTTCCAGAACGTATAGGGTTTGGTATTTTGAATCATGTTATTAGAGATTGCAAAAGCAAGCGCTACCGGTTAAATCAGGATATTTTCAGGCTAGAGCGAGAAATATTATGTCCGCTTTCTTGTGCTGATATTCATCAAATTAAGGCTATTGCTGAAAATTCTTTTAAGAATGATTTTAGGATTTCTAGACAAAGACTTTCTGAGAAATTACACCGTATAAAATTGGAAAAACTCTCTAATAATCCTCATTTTGTCCCAAACGTGTATCCTGGTGCCGCTGTGATAAATCTCAGCTCCACGCCCCTTACAACAGAGCAAAATCAGGTTCTGTCGAAAGGATTGAAATTTTCGATAGCCCCTTCAAAAATACCTTATAGTGAAATTATCGCGAACACAAAGGGGACATTTCATGACTCTCGTGCAGATATTGGAGAGATTGCTGAGGTTAGATCTCAATTTGTTGAAACTTTGTTGGATTCGCCTTCTGTTAATAATCCAAATTTAATTTTTTTTTTTTGTAAAAATAAACACTTGGTCTTACACGCACTACATAAAGATTATTCCAGGATTATTACGAAAGCCGATAAAGGCAATATTGTTGTTGTATTAGATTCAGATGATTACGACAAAAAAGTCAGAGAAATTTTAAGTGATTCTAACACATATGAGCAATTAGTTACCGATCCCACAGAAAAATTTGTCCATGAAGTCCGAAAAGAGCTTTCTTATCTACAAGGAAAAGGTGAAATTACAGATCAACGGTACAAAAGGTTTTACCCACGCGGATGCACGTCCTCTCGCTTTTATGGTCTTCCTAAAATTCATAAGCCCGGTAATCCACTTCGACCCATTGTTTCTTCTTTTAATTTTCCTACAGCAAAAATAGGGAAATTCTTATCAGTTGTATTTCGCCCACTAATTCAGGCTCAAAATTCCTATATTCAAAATTCCGCTGATTTTGTTTTCAAGGTAAAGCAAGTTTCGATTAAACCAAATAAAAGAATTGGTAGTTTTGATGTAGATTCAATGTATACCAATTGTGATCCTCAAAAGGCCGAAATGATTTTGGAGCATAAACTTAATTCTAACCCATCTATATCAGTAAAATCTACTCTTTCGAATCAGACAATTCTTTCTCTTACAGGACTTTGTAACAAAACTTCCTTTTACTTACATTATAGAGGCATTTTTGATAGACAGAAATATGGGCTTTCAATGGGTGCCCCCCTTTCTCTAATACAGGCTGATATCGTCATGGAAGACCTTGAAGAAAGGGCTATTTTGAAAACTTTTGTAAACCTGAAATTTGGGTTCGTTTTAAAGATGATATTTTTTTATTTTTGGGAGCATGGTGACGAGTCTCTGGGTTATTTTCTTCACTTGCTCAACTCATTGGATCCAAAACTTAAATTTACTCAGGAATCAGAGATAGAGAGGCTTCTTCCTTTCTTAGATGTTCTGGTGCACCAAAATAATACATGTTTCGAGTTTAGTGTCTATAGAAAACCAACACATAATGACCGTTACTTAATTTATTCCTCTAATCATTCTCCTGCTGTGAAAAGAGGAGTTGTCATTTCTCTATTTCATAGAGTATTGAAAGTTTGTTCAACACACTTCTTGGATTTAGAGCTCAACCACCTTAGAGATATTTTATTTGGGAATGGGTATCCAATTAGTTTAATAAATTCTGTAATTGCAAAACGCATTAAAAGATTATTAGATAGTTCCACAGAAAACACAAATCAAAGGGAAAATTTAGTTTATATTGGTATCCCATACGTTAAAGGGGTTTCAGACCACATTTCAAAACATCTAAGAAAAAATAACATTTACACTTATTATAGACCCAGAAAAACTATTAGGTCCCAAATTTATCATGGTAAAGACCCTATCCCGATAGGTGAAAATTTCGGTGTCTACAAAATTCCTTGTTCTTGTGGTCTTTGGTATATCGGAAGAACTGATCAGCGACTAAAGGATAGATTAGCTCAGCACTCTAGTTCAATTAATAATGCACTTAAAAAGCGAAAAAAAAACAGAAAATTTTGACTCTGCCCTTGCAGAGCACATTTTTGAAAAAACCAGACTATACTATTTTGTTTAATCAAGCTAGCCTAATTTCGCATGACATACGTATTGTCCAGCACTACAGAGAAGCTGTTGAAATTTATAAATACCAACATTTAGGTCTAGCTTTGAACAGAGATTCTGGTGATTTAAGAATAAATGAGTCATATTTAGGTTTTCTCGAAAGAGAAGCCGATACTTTAGTAATCCCTGAAATAAACCTTGAACCACTTTCCCAGTCATATAATCAAACACGTCAACAATCGCTTAGGTCTCAAAGGGTGTCTGCAAGAAATGCATTAATTAAAATCCGAAGTTAGATGAAATATTTCACCAACTTATTTAATTGCTGGTTCGTTTTGTTTTTTGAGTGAATGAATTGTTTTCTTTTCTCTCTCAGTTGTTCACTAGTATCCGTCGATGGCAGTTCATAATTTTTTGGATTTTGTGCAAATCGCGTTTATTGGCGAATAACTCGTTTTTATGGTTGTTAGGTATTTGGTTTTAATTCTTTTAATTTTTGGCTTTTATTGAATTTTATTCATCTTTTAAATTTTTGGTTTTTGGTTCTTTTCACATTGACTTTCCGCGTTTGTTTTTGGATACATTATTTCGTTTCACGCTGAAGAAGAGAGGCGTTTGTCCTCTCGAAATATTTGCTTTGTTGTGTTTTTTTTCAGTACTTTCATTTGGCCTATAAAAAACCCCATTTTTGCTCGTTTTTCTTTCTTTATGTAAAATTTGCAATCATAGCAAAAACATACAACAAGTAATAATATAAATGAATAAATAGATCTTAAAGCGAGTAATGCTTAGATTGAATATGAATATCAAGCTTAAAATGAACAAAAATACTTTTACGTTTCTTTGAAAAACTTATTTTTCAGAAAGTTTTTTTAATTAATTTATAAGCAACGGTCATGGTGATAGTTGGGTCCCCCTTTTCACATCCAGGTCTATAATCAGAATAATGCTTCAATCCTGTGTAGTCCGTGAAAAAAGTTTGATTCATCTGTTTCACTGGATAAGGGTAAGGATTGCGCCTTGAATTCTTCATCCCAGAGGCATACATACTTGGAATGTAAATGTCTCTATCTTTGCATCGGATTTCAATCTCTTGGTGGACAGTCTCACACTCTATTTGAGTTTGCCCTTATTTCAGATACTTCTGCATTTCTGTCACTCTATCTATAGAAGCGAAATGGACAAGCACATAAGAAAGAATTCGGTTCCTCTTCTGATACGAAGATCCATCGTTCCATATAACAATTGTCTTGGCGTTTGGGTATGACCATAACAGGTCTTCCAACCTGTTCATAGCACACGAAACAAATTCGGATGCATTCATTTGCCCTTCAGTCTCATCCTACACTATATTCAATGCGTCACAGCTTAAAAGATCTTAAGAAGTCCAATTATATACAACGAGCTTCTGTTTGTAGTAAAGAGACGACACTTTTATGTTCTGACAAAGCAACGTAGATCCAAGGTCATGAGTTGTCACCACAAGCACCCCTGAACTCCCTTTGGCTTTGTCCTTGTCATTGTTTTTCTCAATCCTAGCTTCTTCTTTCTTTAATATGTGCTCAGAAAAGTCATTTTTGGCAAGATCCTTCAATTTAAATGCTATACATCTGTAACACTGGTCCTTCTTTGGCTTGAAAATCCCAATGTCAATAGTTATCTAAAATAGTCATAGCTAACAATATCAGTTTTTTCTTTCCCCATTTTCTCCTTGTAAACATAAAACACCTCTTTAACAGTTCCTAAAGGATACTCAAAGTACTTCTTCTTGTCGCAGGCTCTACTGTAGTGGGATGGGAGCTTTAGAAAATCATCCCAAAACTACCCTGCAGTTTGCTTTCTTTCTGCAAAGCTAAGTGATTTGCTAGTATCCAATCAAATTGAGGTTTCTGGGTTGTTTGGATCTTGTTATGGATGGATGCTGTCCTTCGTTGCCTGTTCAGACCAGTTCTTCAGTTCCCATTCACCAATGCCAAACATACTCAAAAACATTTCCTTGCAAACTCTTAGCATCCCTTCTGAGGTTTTCAAATTGTGAATCAAGATTCCTTTTCTCCTAGAAGGGCCAAGATCAGCCTCCTTGAATTCCTCACAATCGTCGTAAGTGAAAAATGTAGCTATGTAGATTATGTTTTGTTCCCAGGACATTTTTTCCAAAAACTCACAAACAAATTCTGCCTCTCACTTTCAGGAACGATTGAACATTTAAAAACTCTGACCTTCTTAGCATCGACATTGCAATGTTTGCATTGAGGGCCAATTTTCCGTTCAGGCTTTAAATCTATAGAAGCTTTCCACTCACCATCTTTCCTGTTCTGTACTTTTCTTCCTTCGTATTCCTTTCCTGGGTATCTAGCATAATGATTTTTCTATCGGTTTTCCCCTGGCCTTGATCTGTCTTTGTTCTTGCTTTTTCTAGATGATGCAATACTATGTATCACTGCGCTTTCTGTTTCTGCGTTCAAACTGTTTCCTGGAATATCTCCTATACTTCTGTTATGAACTGATGCATTTCCACTTTCGTGGGAAGGTATATTTGGTGATAAAAGAGCACCAATTATATCCGCTGATTCTGCCAGAGGAGATTCTCCAGCAACACTTTTGTCTTGATTCATTTGATATTCCTGCTCATTTCTTGAATTCAGATTAGTATATAAAACGGACTGTCCGCTCAGTTCAGTATTTACTAACTCCGATTCACTAAAAGCTTCATCGGTTTGCTCTGGCAGCAAAAGATTAACACAAACTTCTGTAAGTGAAGCGCTCTGTAATATGCTATCTAGAAGAAGGGGTGCAAGCTCAGCAAAGACCAAAGATTCGTCTGCTGTAACCTCACCCTCACTTCCTTCTTTCCTGACCTCCAATGGTTGAGGGCTGGCTCCATCAAATTCTAATCTAACTATAGGCACGAGGGGTACAGAATTTTCATATTGTTCCAGAACAGAAAATGTTTTCAATCTAAAGTTTGCAACATATTACAAATAACAAAGTTTGAATTAAAATAGTTGTATCAACAAAATATACTACTTTTGCTTTCACAGTTCTTGGATTGTAAATTTGTTTTTCAAAACGTATTAGTGAGTAAAAATTTGTGTAATTTTTCAAATGGGAGTTAAACACTCCAAAGCGGTATGATTCTGAAAAAGCTGTAAAATTATATCTAAAACATGTGAAGTCCCTTAAACTATCGTCTGCAAAAAAAAGAATAAAAACAGTAAGTTGGGCCAAAACAGAACTGAAATTTTATCGAGCAAATATTCTGAGAATTACAGAAACGCTACTGCTACCACTACAGACAACTTAATATATCATTAAGCCACCTGAGGCCAATAGAGCTACGCACACTCTTCCTCTATCCCAATCTATTCAAAGCCTCCCAGTTAATAACCTCTCAAAAAGTTCCTATTCCCCTTAAATCTTTCCTGAATACATCCTTGTTTGAAAAGTTTAAAGGTTACTGTGTTTTATGTAATTTGATGAAAACATGATATATCTTAAGCTGTCTTTATAATTCAAATATTGCAAAATAAAATTAAAATTATTAAATACAATCTTGAATTTTGAATGCTAAGTCCCCAGGAATTGATATTATGACACATTAAAAATGCATTTTATTTAAATCATTTTTTTGATGTAATCGTGATTAATATATTAATTCGACCTAATTTTTTTGCCCTCTTTTTGTGAAAAATTTAAGTACACTGTTTAAAATAATTACAGTTTTCAATAAAACGCGAATAAGACTATAGCCATTAAAAGATTAACAAGACGTAAGGGCTAGTAACAAAACTATTTTAGTAGTAACTTGTATTATTCTATGTTTCACTTGAGTAAGCTTTGTAATTTCTAATGTTTTTACCATTTATTAAATCATCCATGTCAGTATATGCAATCCTTGTAATTTGATGTGATAATATATTTTTAATTCTTACATTTGGGTTTAATTATTTTTTGATGGTAATATCTAGTCATTTTAAGTTTCAATTTTTATTGGAATTTCTGTCTGCTCGTCTTAAGTTTTCATGTCGTTTTGTCATTTTCTTTCAAAAACTTCTGTCTGTGCACGTTTTTGTTTTTTATATTAATTATGTCAAAAATCCTTATGACCATTGAATTAGTGAAAAATATAAATCTTACAAATTTCTTGGCCTCTGACTTCAGCTTCAGGAAGGCAAGGGAATTGGGATTTAAAAGATCTTCAGTCCACGGTGTTGTTTGTGCAAGAGAAATAGTGATGTTATAGACCTTATCTTGCCGAGGTTCAAATAGAGAACAAGTTTCATCAGGTCTTCTGACAAAAGGAAAGATACATTTGCATTCGTAACTATTTGAGTTCAGAGCTGCAACACAGACACTCTCTCCTGGCTCGCACGGGTTATCTGAACAAGGACTGGAAATGATCGTTGGGTCAGCTGGAATAATTTAATAATTATTATTTACCTGTTAAGCTAATATTAGTAGACTAGAGCCAATAGTAAAAGTTATAAGATAGGAAATAGTAAGACTGGTTAATACCAAGTTTTATTTCTACTTTATTTTAAGTTTTATTTTATTTTATTTCTAATTTTACTTTGACATAATATCATGCTTACATTTGGCTTTTAACACAATAAATGACAAAATAGTTATATGAAAAATGCTTATAAGTGAATGCAATAGTTGATTAGTCATTAGTAGTTTCTTAAATAATTTGTCTAAAAAAAATAAGAACATTGTTTATAGACTATACATACGAAATACTGAATCACAAAGGATAATAATACATTTTAACCATAAAATGACTAGCCCTTGCAAACCTTACTGAACTTGCATTTATTGCCCCAAAAATTATGTAAAAACCCCCAGAGAAACTATTCTTAAAAAAACACTCTTATCCTTTGAGGATAAGCTTCAGCTATTGATCAAAATAAATTTAATGCTATTACTTTACTGTTATAAAAACTAAAAGTTTCATCAGAGAACCTTTAAGTTGAGCTAGGAGTAGGCTAGACAATTTTACATGGTTGACAATGAGGATATTCTGCCTAATGCAATGCGACAAGGCAATATTAAATAGTTTAGACTGAGAAGTTGTAAAAAGATGCATATATAACATTGAAACGATTAAGGATTATCAGGAAGTAAAAGTGAGAACCAAGGATTTATTCTCATTAATCTTCATGCTAGTAGCAGAAGAAGTGTTATCGCCAAAAAATTCAAGGTCAAGGATGTCAAATTTGTATTTTTTTTTGTTGTGTATAAAACTTCCAGAGTTGACTAATCGTGAATATATTACTATCCGGTATTTTTAAACTATTACTATTAAACATAACAATGAACAACGAGTGACCAGGTAGTAAATTCTTGAAAAAATCAATGCTTTTAAAAGTGAGCCAGGCAGCACATTTTGATCGGCTAGAGCAATATATTTTTGATATGGGACACTTAAAAGAATTTCTTAGGAGTGAAAGATGAATGTGGATGATATTTTTATATCATATAATCTAAACATATCATGAATTTTTCTCTTGGCTAATCCCTTAGAAGAAAAACTAGAAACATTTGAGGTTTTTTTTTCTCTGCTACTCTGGCAATTCAACTTTGTTCGGATGGAGAAACATTATATTTTACAAACACAAAAAGAAAAAATTATTCAAAAATTAGTCTAATAGGATATACAGTATTATAAGAGCTCTTAAAGCCATACAATTATAATATACTATGTCTTCAATCCCTTTACATAAGTTTGTTGCATATAAAGCAGTGAGTAGTAAACATATACGCAATTTCACGACTAGTTGTAAAAAACGACCAAACCCTCTATATAATGGGCCTATAAAGTGACCAAGCAAGTTATATTCAAAACCAGGGACGAGATCGTATAAAGCGAGTGGACAGGTTTATGAGGCAACACCTATTTTCTGGGCCAATCTGAGAGAGCGGATACAGAGGGTATTCCATATATGGTAACTTGATTAGTATAGCAATCGGATTCAAATATAAGGAGTGATTTTCATTGTAGTTCATATTAGTAAGAGAATTGAATTCAGAGAGAGAACATTTTATTATTATTTAAGACGATATTACCAAAGAAAATGAGTGGCACGTTTGCATTATTGGAGTTTGATGGTGGACCAGGTAGCAGCAATGATACACGGGCGAGAGTACCAAACGTGGCAGTGGCAATTACACGAGGATATAATCTAAGCCTTGAGTGGGACGATATGTATGCTAGATATGTGATATCATTGAGCAAATTTAAATTGGAAGAGCAATTATGCTTTGTAGCGAAACTGAACATTGTGTATATAAATAGACTTCAAGCTGCATTAGATACACTAGTGAAATATATCGAGGAAAATAAATTGAATCAGTGATTATTATTGTTGTAATTACACTCAAAAAATTGTTTCTAAATCGAAGATATTTTTTCTATAGTAGGATAGCGTATATTTTTAAAGTAGAAAAAAGAATTATGGTTAGTCTGAAGTTGACTGTGAGAGTGTTAGGACTCTAAAAAATGTATAGTGTTGAGAAAGAGAAAATCATAGAGAATCTTGTGTTTATGGAAAAACGTTTGATTCTAGATGATGATTTTCTGGAGTTATCCGTTCAAAGGAAGATATTTTCTCTGGGAATGCTTGTCGATATAATGAAAAATGATTCTCTGTCATTAGACTATTGCACGAAGCTTTTACAACGTGGTCCAAAGGGCATTTACACAATTTATTGACATATTAATCACGACAAGACAAAATAATATAGTGGATTTGCTTTTAAACACACACTAGCTTAGAAATTTAAGACTTTTTTCACGAGAAAGATGTTGTTCAAGGAGGATTTACTCCTCTCTCTCTCTCTGTCCCACTCAATTTGTTGATCATAGCTCAGTTTCATTTTGGCAGTGAGAGTGTCAACACATGAAAAAATGTTCCATACATGTCCACTTTGCATGTATACACAGGGCAGCTGGTCATCATGTGAGAACTGTACAATGATTGATGAGTATGATGAAAGGTGCAGATTATGCAACCCGTCTAAATTGCATAGAGGATATGCTGTACAAAATTAAAGGTTGTAATTCCTGTCTTGAAGGGGTGTGTGACTCTCGTCCTAGAGGACACCTATGCTCTTATTGCCACTATGATAAATGTAATCAGTGGGAGAATACATATCCAGGTATGATTGGAAAGAATCCTACTCGTGATTTGAGTGTAATGCTAAGAGATTGGTATCGTCGTGGCTTTAGATTGTTTTGGGACGAGGATCCAGGTCTACGATTCAACTGTTGGAGCAACAAAAGAATTTGGTTTCTACGTCATCGTTGTGAAGACAATGGCTACTATGATTATAAGCCTACTGAGTTCTATTTGGCTTTTACGGAATGTGATTCACCATTTGAGGACACTGTATGTGACATTGCTTCAAATAAGCAAATTGAAACATGCGAATTCAACAAAATGAATGAGAATAATATCACTGACTATTCAAAGAGATATGATAAGAGTGAAGTTACATTATACTGTAGAAAATGTGACCCTGACATTGCAGCACATCCGGATCGGTATACAGTGAATTCCGCTAGTCTACCTGCATTAGTTGTTCTCGACAAATACCTATGCGTAGTAGAAGATGAAATTTAAGGAGTAGAAAAGTCGTTTTTATCATGTATATGCATTACTTTTATTAATAAGCAATTCTACACACATTTTTAGAATATTTTATTTGTAGGGCACTAAAATCAATATTAAATACGTTTGAAAGTATTTTTTCCACTAGGAAGTCGTTCAATCGAGAAAAGTAAACGTAAATACTGAGAAACTGCTCGTAGGTATAGCCACGACATCTGAGCATGAAAAAGAGTAATGCATGAAAGCCGCATGTCTTAGTCGTTAAATCCTGTTCTCTCCTCTGATTTGGAATAATAGTTTTCCCACTGCTCTCAATAAAGTTGTTGATGATTGGAGTGTAGAATTTATATGATAAACAAAGAGGATAAAAAAAAGTTCGATATTCTTCACTGTTTGAAAGATGCGTAGCCAATGTCCTGTCTTCAAAGTCGATGGACTGCTATCAGCAATAATTAGGGTATTGTTAACACTTTGAATTTTTTCAATGAAGTCCGATGGTATGCAATAGGACTTGTTTTGGGACATGTATAAATCCATATTAAATACGCTGATTATTTGGTTTGTGTTCATGTTGCTAGGTCTAGTAGAACACTGCCGTCAGACAAGTCCAAAACAATTACACCATGATTTTTTGAAAACATTGAATCGCTTATTCCATTTTCAAATAGTTGTGAATCATGATCCAGGGATTGCATGGTCAACTCATGCAAAGTTCTGTAGGATTTCTTATCAAATGACAGAGGGTACAGTGGAATACCATTTACTTTGCACACAAGGCTAGATAGACCAAAAAAATCAAAATCATGTGGGGATGCAGTCCAGAATCCAAACGCACTAGCACTCTTCACAAAAGCCAAAGCTAGTTTTGATGGGATTTCTCCATTGATAAATGATGAATGGGTATAACTGCGAGAGCCAGTGGCAATGTGACGTTGATTGGTGATCGTATGGGGGAAAAGAAGTTTAATGTTGTTACCATTGGCTCTTAGATTTTCCACTGCCAATGCAACAGAGCTCATAACCTGTTGTTTTTGAACATGGAGAATTGCCGAAGTGATAATGACATTTGCATCAGGTGCTGCAGCAAGTTTTTTCTCAAAATGAAATTCGATGGGGCTAGTTGTCACTCTATGTCAATCTTGACATTGGGTTGTAACCATTGGGATATATTGAATATCTCATGATTTAATTTTCCAAATAGATGATGCTCCTGGGTCACTGCAGCAGTTAACTCACCGTCAGTATCAACACCTGATCGATATTCATAGCCCAATGATTGTCCTCTCAACTCCTTGTATGCCTTTGGTGTCATCATCATAAATTGTATGTAGCTTGCATAGTTGGATAAGTTAGTGCTAGCGCTCACCAATGTTCCATTAATAAATACATTAATTTGTTTGAATAAGTTGTGTAGGATACAGTTTTCATAGGACAGACCATTGGCAGCAGTGGAAGTTGTATTGTCTGACTTTTTCTTCACCACAACATTTAAAAAAATAAATGTTGATGATAAATCAATGACATAATCTTCATTGGAAAGTATTTGAAAGTCTACATTTTCCGAGAGGGGTTGTTGAGGATGAAATTGTTCATAGTAGCCGTACTTGACACTGACATAAACATTTTCAGCATTGAATAGGTTGAATTAGGAGCTTATTGATGGATGCGATTCTTTGTGGGGGAGATATGTCTTCTCAAGAGAAGAAATCCTTCTTTGATCTAGCTATCTTTTTCTTCTTCTTCTTGTTATTCGTCTTCTTTGTTTTAATCCTCAAAGTCATTGTTGATGTCCTTCGCTTCCCGCCTTGGTAGAGACTGATGAGTGAATGATGACCACGCATCATTTTTAACCCTTTACCATTTTGCAGAGATTTTAATTGCTCACCACCGGATCTTTCTGAAGATCTAATATTTTCTTTAACACTCTCGTTGAAATTTTTACCCGACCCCCAGTCCTGTAGTGTTGAGGCAGCAAAATTTGATGCAGCAGGTACAAGATATTTTCTGGCAAGTGGTAGTGCAGAACGAAATAGCCTAGAAAACCAGCTACCAAAACCATAGCCGACATTCTAGCACGCCCTTTGTTGTAGTCCAATCCATGACCTATTTGACGAGGACTCAGAGCACCCAAATAGCAGTTCATATCAGAACAGACAAATGAAATTCTTCTATTGTTCATCTTAGGAAGTGACGATGAGTCGAAAATGACATGTAATAACATCTAAACCTTTTGATATTGCAAGAGGATCACCTAATTCAGTTCTTAGTGTTTACTGACAGAGTTGCAAATATGAAGTGTTTACGGGAATATAGTGAAGGTGATTTATATTGTAATGATGAATATGATCTTGATTGGTTTTTCGTTCAAGAACTCGTAGGATAGGGACATTGCTATTGCCAACTTGGGATGTTTCAACAAATGAGGCATAGAGAAATATACAAGTGTCCGAGGAGAAGGCTGGTGGATACTGAGCAAAAATAACATTAGTGCTTCTGGCTTTTTTACCATTGATTTTATTGAGTTTAAAGCCAAGAATATCTTTTAGATTATCATTGAGAATAACCTTTTCATTGGCAATGGGTGAGCTAATGTATATCCTCCCCTCTTCCTTTGAATAGCTGAAATGAAAGGTGCCTTTTTTACGAGCGGAAAGTTCTTTATTGATAGAACGACATAAATCCTTCATACAGGTGAGTTCCTCGTATGGTAATTAGACATATGGATAATCCAACCAATTGATCTTTTTAATTTTAGATTGTTCGCTAACAGTTGGTGGCCAATCATGGGGTCTATTTTTATATCATATTTGTGATCCTTTCTCAGGACATCATATGTATTTTTGAGAATACAGAGGGCAAGAGACACTTCATACGCACCGTCAAATTTGATGGAGGGAGAGAGTTTCGTCCAAAAGTCACTTGTTTTATTCAAGTCATCGTAGAGAGTATCGGAGACTTTGGACATAAATGTTACATAAAAATCATTGGGCATTGTTCATGTCTTCAACGCCGATTCAAGAATCAAAATCAGAGTTGTATTCTAGCCACTAAACAAGTAACTGTTTCTTGCCCCTGCGAGTACCAGTCTTTAATATATTTTCAATTTCATAGATTTTACTATGATTTTTAAATTTTTGTAGTTCATAGTCATAAAAGCCGCCGAGAATCTCTTCATCTTTGGTATCTCGCAGACGATAAGTTATGGGTTTGGTGTCTAGGATTTTTGCCACTTTAAAAGGTTCAGTGGACCACAAGTAATTACCCTTATCAAAAGCATTAGTTTTTTCTTCAATTTTTTTTTAATTTGTTCCTCACAATCGTTTCATTGGAATATTGTTAAAGAAAAGTATCAAATATGGCACGATCAGAATGACGAGCTTTTGTTGGGGTTGAGCTGGACAATGATCGATGGGGTCGTTGATTATAAATCAATATGATTTTATCTAAATCATGAATCAAAGCAGGTGTAATTTTCAATGTGCAATACCTTGAAATTAAAAGTCGAATAGTTCTTAACAATCGTTCGGCCAATGCAGCATTTATAGGACTATGACTATGATAGAGCATTGTATTATATTTCATTAGTACTTTTTCAACATGGGGATTAACAAATTCACTACCCCGATCCGTTTCATTTTTTTATATGGATCTTGTTCGAGAATACTTTCTATAGCCTGAGCAACTTCAACGCCTCTCTTTGTGCGCCATGAAATGGCATATGCATAGCGACTAAAAACACTGATTGCAAGTAGAATGTACTTGTACGGTGTATTTTGACGCTTTTGAATCTCATCTAGAGTTGAGAGATCTGCTTGCATTATATGTAGGAGGAAAAATGCTTTAGTTTTTCGATAATGATTAAAACAAAGTCTATGATTTCTATGTAGAGTGTAGCTTGATTAATTTTTTAGATAGTCTTGTACACTTTCAGTGTGAACAACAGTTAATTTGGAAAAAGTGGCGGGGGAGCTTAAACTTTCCAATTCGCCAATATTTTCATAAACAAGTTTCAGAACTTCAACCATTTTGAACGTAAACACGTAGTGTAACGTCAACTATACTTTTATATACTAGTGGGTGATGATGGTGGTGACATTGACTTGATATCAATACGTCTTCGCCTTTGTCTAGCTATCAGCGGTTTGCTCCTCCTCCTTATCGTCAAATCAATGTTTCCACTAGGCGTGCTAGTATATTCTAAGATCGATTTAAAATCTTCTTCTTCTTCTTCCTCATTATCTAATGTTGTTGATGATGATAATGAGGAAGGAGTATGTTTATATAATTTTTTTAAAATTTTCCTATTGCTATTAAGGCTTTTGGGGAAGTTTAATGTATTTAGAAAGTTGTATAGATGACTTTCAAATGATAAAAGTTCTTTACGATTTGTAGCCACATTATAGATTAAATCAAGTAGACTATAGCTCCTGCCTTGAATTATAATTATGGTTCTTTTTGTGATCTATGACGCTCACATTGCCGCTGGCTTTAGCACGATAGGGCTTATGTTTGTCCAATCTGCGAAGTGTATCTTGAAGTAAAAGTAGTTTTTTTATCATCCTCAATATTCTCATGGTCAACGAATTTATTCAGATTGTCTTCAAAGTGTTCCACGGGTGAAAAAGCGAGTTCTATTGGTGTCAATTTATAGGGTTTAGCCATCTAGAGAAAACTGTTTACAAGTCCTGCAATTATTGGCAGTAAAAGTGTAAAAAAGCTACCGCCCGCTTGAAGAAGACGTTCCCTTTTAAAATTTTTTCCTTTCTTTTTACAAGCCAATGCACAAACAATGGAACGATGTTGCTTTGCCTGTTGCTTAGCTACTTCTGGCAGTTGAACATTGCCCTCGGTTAAATTTAAAAAAAGTTCAGATAATATATTAATGAAATCATTGTCGATACCATGTTTGAGTATGGCTTTCCTAAGTGGGGGTTTTGAAGTGCTTAGAACGGAAAATAAATGTCTTTTTTCATGTAGTTTTTTTCAGTGTCATGATGCCAACTAATAGCCTTTTTTACTGTTCACAGGGAGATATACTATAATTTCATTGTCAAGCTGTGACTACACGTAAATCCTCGGGTGTATTTTGATATAAATCCAATAGGATGTAGCCGTAGGGCTTATTAGTTGCCTGACTGTACGCTGAATGTAGAAATTTGAGGGCGCCGGGTCATATTTGTTTATTGAGAGTTATTAGCGAGCTAGAATTACGAACCACTTTTTAGATGATATAGTAAGTACAGTTTAAAGCAAGTTTTTGCATATATTTGCTTGGATGAAAGAGATTGTGTAGAACTAGAGTAACAAATATTTGTTCTTGATGAGAAGGAACGGTAAACAATTGTAATATTTCCTAGGACCATTGTTCAATGGATTCAGCTAAATCGTCAATAATGAGCCAAGAGTTTGGTTCAATAGTCTCGAAACGTCAAGTCCCTGTATAAATTTTATCTGTACGCCCAATATAGCATTTGCTTTTATATTACCGTACAACTCCTGCCAAGTACTGTAGCAATAGTAGATTTTTTTCTGCTTTTCTATAAACATTTTATCAAAATTTTTAATTATTTTAGTTAAGAATGTCGTTTTTCCTGACATTGATGGACCACAAAGAAACGACCTGAACGGTGTTTTAAATTAATACATATTGTTGTTCCATTCAACAGCTCACCTACAGCTAACTGTAGACTATAGATGTCTAATGACTAAATAATTTCTCTGCTACTACTCCGTTCTAGAAAAAAAAATAAAATGAATAAAGAATCATATTTTCTTTTATTATTAACACAAAAGCAGCACTTTACAAATAATGCAATTAAAAAAAGGCAATTTGATCAAAAAATGCACATAAGATTCTTTTTTTATTTATTTATTTATAAGAAAAACATAAAGATGAACATTTATTTTAAATAAGCACTATGAAAAAAGCACTTTATATTTAATAAATACACTCAATTTTTTTTATTTATTTATAAGAAAAACATAAACATTTATTAGAAATAGGCACTAGGAAAAAAGCACTTTATATTTGATAAAAACACTTTTTTATTTATTTATAATTAAAAAATACAACATTTATTTTAAATAGGTACTAGGAAAATTTTTCAATACGCTTAAAATAATATTACTTTTTTTATTTACAACAACATTTTTAATTTGAAATGGGGTCCTCCCAGGGTCAGCCGCTGCGGCGCCCGAAGGCTGAGGTGGCCGCTGCGGATGCCGGAAAACGCGGTGGGGACCGCTGTGGTTGGGTCCGCTGCGGCGGGCCGGGGCTGGGCCGAAAACATTAAATAACTCTGTATACTGAAAATTATGAAGAAATAACTGCTCTGACTTGCACACATCTTGACATTTTTTGATAAAAAGAAAAAAAACCACCCACCACTAACCTTGTACCATTAAATAATTTAAGTTAATTTTTCCGGACCAAGCTGTTTTCTATACTCTACACATTCAACTAGGTCTGACATTAAACAGTGAATGTATGGTTGTACCTTCACACCATCCTCAAGTACATAAGCTTTGTCTGATATGGCCGACATGGCGTTTTTCTCAACTCTAACTGTGTAGTTTTTAAATTGTAAAGAGCAAATTGCCATGACTTTCACCCTTAGGACTAAACTATGTTCCACACAGTTTCTAAAGACAATCATATTGAAATTATCTTTTACAAAGTGTGTAGGCACCCCCTTGCAAATTTGTTTGATATCCTTGTTGCGCTTTTCCACACAGTATACCTTCGGCCCAGGAAACACACCACTGGATATCGATCGCTTCCCGTTTCAGATTTTAACATTAACAATTGATTTGGGGTCTAGCATTTTATTAACTCTGGATAGAGGGATTCATTCCAGTTAGTGTAGTCCAGTCGTGAGCCAATGTACTCTCCATTTTCCAAATCATTCAACAAATTTTCAGTTTTAACTTTTAACAAGAGTGAATCAGTGTCCCCGTAATACACTTGAACTTGTCCCTAAATCGGCCATTGTACCTTGCATACATTATAATAAAATGACAACATGAGTTTTTTAGATATTTCCGTTATTGCACTCCCGCCTGCAATATTTTTATTTAAAACAATGTTTCTTTTCTTACGATGTAGGAGCACCATATCAGACTCTATGATTGTGAACGATGTGAAGTTTGGATCCGCAATGATTCGAGCACAATCTTTGGGGTTGGTTACAATGTCACATCGACTTCTCTTTCGTACGCTTTCGCACATTTTACCGATTACTGAGTTCAAAATAAGTTTATAGACTTCTTTGTCAACCTTCGTTTTCGCTTGTGAACGCTTACTGACAAAGGTGTCAATAAACGTTTTCATGTAAGGCTTTTGATAAAAAATGGAGGGCTCTATGAATCTTTGTGACTTTGATACCATTGGACACCATCCATTTCAATAGCACGTGATGAACAACGATATTCTGTTTCGGGTTGAGGTCAGCCTTAAGTTTTTGCTTTGAAGGCACCCACTGCATACTGCCATCCTTTACAAAAGATAAATTGTATGGACTCAGGGATTCCCGTCCCACCGGCTTGTTTATGCACGGGAAAAAAGTCTTTTACCGAGTCATGGATTTCCATGGGTATTTCACCGTCAATTTCAAAAAACCAGCCCTGTGCCCCATTCTCCTGAACGGTATCAATGTGGGGGAAATTCGATGCACATGGATCGTTAAGCCATGTTTAATTCCCACATGGCAAACAGCAGTGAGACATTGCTGACGGGTAAAGGGAATTCACATCCAAAAACTGCGTCTGACTTTTTATCGGTGTGCTGTCCGGTCGGATCACTTTTCATGATACGATACCCATGAAAAACATACCCACCCCTCATTGATCTCTCTAAAAACAGGTACTGATCCACATCGGCGATTAGACTTATTTCTTCTTTGCTTATTTTAAGAATCAAGTCAATCACCAGATTAGGAGTAGAAAAATAATACCTTAAATCCAACCCGAAGTCCCAATAGATTTTATCCGTATTTTTGCACACAATTTACAGAAGAGTCAGTACATCACTGGCCAAGTATAGTTTACAGTCTTCCCACCCATTTTTACACCCATCCTTTGCCCAAACCCTCTTGGCAAATTCATAGTCGCCAGTGGTGCACTGACTGTCCGTAAGAGAATTGTAAAAGGCTTCGATAGACGGTAATGACACCTCATCTAGCCTTGAGGCGGAGTTGTAGTAATCATATGCATATATGTCCTAACAAGTTAATAAATCATACATTTCATCATCGGGAAGCACTGTTTAAGGAGGGGGAAGCTATCAAAATTGTCACTTTTCTGTACCAGAATCAATTGACTTAAGGACTTGGAGAAATAAACTGAAAGAGTCTAAAACACGGATTTTATTCAGGCACGTGTTACCCTTGTCAACTGTTTCCCACATGAATTCTAGCAGCAGTAGGTTCTCTGATGATTTGGGTATGATATTATAAGAAAAAGAACCATCTAATAATTTCTTAGACCACACTGCTTTTCCATTAAAAACAAAAAAAAA
>JAQQPU010002923.1:38863-63242 GCA_029168905.1 Artemia sp. Kazakhstan ARC1039 | reverse complement strand
CTATGCCTTCCCAAGGCCAGAACAAAATTTGCACTTTACTGAAAAAAATATAAATGTTTTTACTTTTATAACTTTAATAAATCAAATAATTTTAACATTTTGATTACTAGATATCAGTATATGTATATTAAACTGACAATGCACATTCATTTGTATTTTTTTCAGTAAAGTGCAAATTTCGTTCTGGCCTTGGGAAGGCATAGGGGTTTTGCGCCCAACTTATGTTAATTTCTGCTCGTTTAATAGTCGAAAGTGATTTGAGGGCATCTGACCCCCCTCTCACGTCCACGTTTTCCCCAAACACATCAAATCAAAATTTTTAGATAGCCATTATATTCAACGTAGTTGAAAGTTTTGGAAATTAGGTCTTTAAGGATGACAACCCCTCCCCCCAGAGCCTTCAGGACAAGGATTGTAATTTATGCCCTGGGGGCATATAAAGTTTTTAATGAAAGGCAACTAGCCCCCCCCCCCCCGCCCATCATTCCCCCAAACACATGCAATCAAAATTTTGAAATAGTCATTTTGTTCAGCGTAGTTGATTTCCAGATAGAAAATATATTTTTGAGGAGGAAACTCCCCCGCAACCCTCAGGACAAGGGTTTTAAGTTATGCCCTGGCGGCAAATAAGGGTTTTATAAAAGGTGTTGTCGTAGAAACTTCAAAAGGGGCTCATTTGATTGGAAATTCAAAGGGCTAGTGCCCTTTTTAATAGTCGAAAGTGATTGGAGGGCAACTAGCCCCCCCCCCACCCATCATTACCCCAAACACATCCAATCAAAATTTTGAGATAGCCATTTTGTTCAGCGTAGTTGATTTCCAGATAGAAAATATGTTTTTTAGGAGGACAATCCTCCACAACCCTCAGGGCAAGGGTTTTAAGTTATACCCTGGGGGCATATAAGGTTTTTATAGAAAATGTTGTCGTAGAAAGTTCAAAAGGGGCTCATTCGATTGGAAATTCAAAGGGCTAGTGCCCTTTTTAATTGTCGGAAGTGATTGGAGGGCAACTAGCCCCCCCCGCACCCATCATTCCCCCAAACACATCCAATCAAAGTTTTGAGATAGCCATTTTGTTCAGCGTAGTTGATTTTCAGATAGAAAACATGTTTTTGAGGAGGAGACTCCCCCCCACGCCCATCATTCTCCCAAACACATGCAATCAAAATTTTGAAATAGTCATTTTGTTCAGCGTAGTTGATTTCCAGATAGAAAATATGTTTTTGAGGAGGACACTCCTCCACAACCCTAAGGACAAGAGTTTTAAGTTATGCCCTGGCGGCAAATAAGGGTTTTATAGAAGGCGTTGCCGTAGAAACTTCAAAAGGGGCTCATTCAATTGGAAATTCAAAGGGCTAGTGCCCTCTTTAATAGTCGAAAGTGACTGGAGGGCAACTAGCCCCCCCCCTCACGCCCATCCTTCGCCCAAACACATCCAATCAAAATTTTGAGGTAGCCATTTTGTTTAGCGTAGTTGATTTCAAGATAGAAAATATGTTTTTGAGGAGGCCACTCCCCCACAACCGTCAGGGCAAGGGTTTTAAGTTATACCCTGGGGGCATATAAGGTTTTTATAGAAGATGTCGTAGAAACTTCAAAAGGGGCTCATTCGATTGGAAATTCAAAGGGCTAGTGCCCTTTTTAATAGTCGGAAGTGATTCGAGGGCAACTAGTCCCCCCCCGCGCCAATCAATCCCCCAAACACATCCAATCAAAATTTTGAGATAGCCCTTTTGTTCAGCGTAGTTGATTTTCAGATAGAAAACATGTTTTTTAGGAGGAGACTCCCCCCCCCCCGCCCATAATTCCCCCAAACACATCCAATAAAAATTTTGAGATAGCCATTTTGTTCAGCGTAGTTGATTTACAGATAGAAAATATGTTTTTGAGGAGGATACTCCCCCACAGCCCTGAGGGCAAGGGTTTTAAATTATGTCCTGGCGGCATATAAGGTTTTTATAGAAGGCATTGTCGTAGAAACTTCAAAAAAGGGCTCATTCGATTTGAAATTCAAAGAGCTAGTGCCCTTTTTAATAGTCGAAAGTGATTAGTAATATTTTTTGTTGTTGTTGTTGTTTAGACCAGGGCACTTCGTATCGAAGGAGTTGTCGTGGGAACTTCGAAAGAGGCTCATTCGATTGAAAATTGAAAGGGCTGATGCTCTTTTTAATAGTCGAAAGTGATTGGAGGGCAACTAATCCCCCTTCCACTCCCACCCTACCATTTGCCCATTATGTTTAAAAACTAAACGTTGCCTTAAGATTAAATCAAAATGCACTTTGATAATGCTAATTCCCAATAAGGCATCTCAGTAGTATACCGAGAACGACTGAGGGTATTATGTTCAAACTTTCGGGGTTACTTCTGCTCTTAAAATTTAACCAAATCAAAATAGCGTAAGTGTATCCAAGCTATCAAAGAAAATAAACAGGTTTTTTTGCGAATGGTATCAAGTTTTCCATTTCAGGTCAACTAAAGGAGGTATGAAACTAAATTAAACAGTACTATTTGTGTCCAGGTTTTAAAAAGGGTGTATGTTGTTAAAAATTGCTGAAAAATTTTCTCCAGCATACAAATAACAGACCAAACTATAAAGTCTTAAAAAACGAAAAGATTTATAGTGTTATTTTCTTTTTCCCTAAAAAAACTATGTCAATATAAAACGAAAAGACATTCATTAAAAATACTTTTTCCACACAATGAGTTTTTCAAAGAAAAGTAAAGAACTCAATTAAACAAAAAATGAGCAAAAATCAAATCAAATAATCTACCAAGCGTGAAACTACCACAAACCAGCATCGATAAATAAATGAAACCCAAAACGAAGAGAAATTACAATAAATAACCGAGTCAAACTCAAAACGAGCAAAAATTAACATAAGTTGGGCGCAAAACCCCTATGCCCTCCCAAGGCCAGAACAAAATTTGCACTATACTGAAAAAATATAAATGAATGTGCATTGTCAGTTTAATATACATATACTGATATTTAATAATCAAAATGTTAATATTATTTGATTTATTAAAGTTATAAAAGTAAAAACATTTATATTTTTTTCAGTAAGGTGCAAATTTTGTTCTGGCCTTGGGAAGGCATAGGGGTTTTAAGCCCAACTTATGTTAATTTCTGCTCGTTTTGAGTTTGACTCGTTTAGGCTATTTATTGTAATTTCTGTTCGTTTTGGGTTTCATTTATTTACCGATGCCGATTCATGGTAGTTTCACGCTTGGTAGATTATTTGATATTATTTTTGTTCATTTTTTGTTTAATGGAGTTCTTTACTTTTCTTTGAAAAACTTATTTTGTGGGAAGATTTTTTAATCAATCACTGGAAAGAGGGGAATGTTTGATCCTGGCTGCATCAGAAAGGGCTAAGGGTATTAAGGAGAAACTTCAGGGAATGTTAAACTAAATCAAGTAAACCTTATGTACACCAAGGTGATCAAAAGGGTGTATCTGCAATATACAAGGAGCAGCTACTTGCAACTGCAACTTCTGTGACAACTTGCAACGACTGTGAGAACTTGCAACTGCAACTTCTTAAGACTGTGAAAACTTCTGACTGCAACTACTTGCAACTGGAAATACGTATGCAACTTGTCAGCTACAGTGGCTACTTGTAACTGTGACTACTTGCGAATTACTTGCAACAAGTAAGACAACTTGCAACTACAATTGTGACAGCTTGTTGATGAAACTGTTGCTACTTGCGACTGTGACTACTACTATTATTGGTGCTACTACTACTGCGATTACAGCTGCAAATACTACTGCAACTTCTACTATTACATCTAGAAGTACTGAACTAAATCAAAAAAGTCTAGTTGCATCCTGCTTTGTCAAAACAGCATTGTGTATTCAGTATGTCAAAAGGGCTTATCTACAATATCTCACAAATAGCTATAGGTACTAACTTGAAAATTTCATTAAATATTGAGATGGACGTTTCACTAAATCAAGAGACACTAGGTTCATTCAAGTTGTAAAAGGGGCATATCTGTGAAAAGCTATATTGATCTCAAGAATGGCTATGGGCATTAGTTGAAACTTTCATGGAATACTAAGGGAGATGTAAAACAAAGACAGTTGCCTCGTTCCTCCTCCCCTAGCTGTAAAGATCTTAAAGTCCATTGTGTCATTTGTTCTTTACTGAAAAAAAAAATATTATAAAAAAAAAATGTTATAGCCTACTTATGATATTGAAAAGAAAAACATGGTGACATAAAACCTTGAATTGCCAAGATTTCCAGGAATTAATATCATTATATATTAAATATTCAGTTTATTTTCATTATTTCTTTCCACTTATATGGATTATTAAAGTGATTTACTTTTTATTTGTCATCATGTTCAGAAAAACTAAAGCACACTGTTCAAATACATATAATTTCCAATAAAACTACAAATGATGCAATGGGCTCTAGAACGTTTACACTTAAGGGAGAGGGGCAGTACCCAAACTCCTGATTGTAGTTTTTTTTTCATTTTAAGTTTAACTTGAATCTTCAATTCAATTTTTACTCCTTTTTAAGATTTATTTATTTATCCACATCCGTATCTGTTATTTTTGATATGACTGTTTATTATAATTTATGTTTCTGTTGGGTTTCAATTATTCTTTAGTAGTAATTTCTAGTCGGTTTGAATTTGAAGTATTATAGAACCTTTTTCTGCTGATCTTAAGTTTAATATGGCTTTTTTATTTAATTTAGTTTTAGTCCTAAAGAAAAGAAGGTTACTAGAATAAGGAGCTATTGTCAACAGGAGCCTACAGTCAAAAGGGTTAAATCTGATGGAAATGGCCAGTCAAAGAAACATGAGCAAGGGAACAAATTCTAAGTGAAGTCACACAGATAAAAAAATCAAAATAAGGCCCCTATTTAAAGTTTTTCCTGGAAGTTCCTTTGAATCAACCATATGTGAAATCCTCTTTGTCTCTCTTTGTGTTCTGGTATGCTTATTGTGCATCTAAATTTTTTACATATTTTTTTTAAGTTCTTGGTGTTTTCCCCATCTTTTTGGTCCCAGATGAAGTTTCAATCCTTTAGGTTTAGGAGATGGGTTGCATGTATGGGCTCGAAGTTCCAGATTTTCGTAAAACAAAATAAAATTCTGACTTAAACTTCTGTGAAAAACTAGGTGGGATGTCCAAACTTGTGTATTTGCTATATATTTCGAGAGCACAAGCCCAATCAAACCTCTGTATGGAGGGAAAAAGAATTCCTAAGTTCTTGCATTCACAACATCTACCACAAAGAGTTGTAAAACCTCAACAAAACTTAGCAGAATGTAAGTGTAATTATTTTAGTGTAAGTGTAATTATTTCTCCCTAAATACTCATCATCAAAGCATCTACAAGAACAGGTTGTGAGACCTGAATTAAACTTGGTGGGAGGTAAAGGCTCAATTGTGGTCCATACCATATCTTACATCTCTGATGAATGATGAAAGAAGATATGAATCCTTGTGATCAGGACATCTACCAGAAGGACTGATCAACTTCAACATAACTTGGAAGGGAGTAAGAGCAAATATCTAACGCAGTACTTTTTTAAAAGGTACTTAAAGTCAGCTTTCTCCAATTCTTCTTTTTGGCACTTTGAACAATCTGCTGGGTTTAATGTTTGCAAATACCTTAATGTTGCTCCTTATGTTCAAAAACAATCAGAGGGCAGCCAGCCACTCCACCCTATAACCCTATTTAGATACTTATTCCCTAACATGGTTCAAAATTTTGAAAAAAAATTGCTCGAAATAGTTAATAGCTTTATTAACTAGACCTCCAATGATACCAAGCCCGGCAAATCCCCAAAGGCAAGGGTTGTAAATTATGAACATTTCCCAGTGTTTACTCGCAGGATTTATCATTGGGAATGGAAAAGGTTTTATTGTGGGTGGGTCTGAAAAAGCTAAGGGTGTTAATGCGAAATATCAGGAAATGTTGAGGAACTAAATAAAAAGACACTAGGTGCATCCAAGCTAGCAAAGGGGGAATCTAAAATATTTTAGGAACAGCCAAGGATACTGAGTTCAATCTTTCAGGGCCACTACTACTACTACTGCAGCTGCAACTGGTTCAACTGCAATTGTGACTACATGCAAATGAGAATGCAACTACTTCTAATTGTGACTACTTTCAGGAAATACTGAATAGAACCAAAACACACCATTTGCATGGTGATTGTCAAAAGGGCACATCAGAAATAACTCAAAAACAGCAGAGGGTATTAAGTTAGAACTTTCAGGGCATGTTTAACAATGCATTGAGGGCAATAGCCCCCTTGTCCTTTTTAGATTCTCCCCTCCTAAATACTGATCAAAAAATCAAATGGCCACTTTGCTAAAATATTCAAAACATCTTATAACTATGCCTCTAGAAATACCATGCCCCATAGCCCCCAGGGCAAGAGTTGTAAATTATGCACTGTACCTGTTGTTTGCATAGAAGATTTATCACTGGGAAAGAGGGGAATGTTTGATCCTGGCTGCATCAGAAAGGGCAAAGGGTATTAAGGATAAACTTCAGGGATGTTAAACTAAATCAAAAAACCTTATGTACACCAAGGTGATCAAAAGGGTGTATCTGTAATATCCAAGGAGCAGCTAAGGGTATTAACTTGAAACCTTCAGCACCACTATTGCTACAACTACTGTGACTGCAACTGTGACTTCTTGCAACTACAACTATTTGCGACTGTGACTACAACTGCCTGCAACTAATTGTGACTGCGGCAGTGACTACTTGTATATGCTACTGCTACTACTTGGAAATCTGACTACTTGTGACTGTGACAACTTCTGACTACAACCGCTTATGACTGTGACTACTTGCAACTGTGACAACTTACAGCTGTGACTACTTGTGACTGTGAGAACTTGCAACTGCAACTTCTTAAGACTGTGAAAACTTCTTACTGCAACTACTTGCAACTGCAAATACGTACGCAACTTGACAGCTACAGTGGCTACTTGCGAATTACTTGCAACAAGTAAGACAACTTGCAACTACAATTGTGACAGCTTGTTGATGAAACTGTTGCTACTTGCGACTATGACTACTACTATTGGTGGTGATACTACTAATGCGATTACAGCTGCAAATACTACTGCAATTTCTACAATGACATCTAGAAGTACTGAACTAAATCAAAAAAGTCTAGTTGCATCCTACTTTGTCAAAACAACATTGTGTATTCAGGATGTTAAAAGGGCTTATCTACAATATCTCACAAATAGCTATAGGTACTAACTTGAAAATTTCATTAAATATTGAGATGGACGTTTCGCTACATCAAAAGACACTAGGTGCATTCAAGTTGTAAAAAGGGCATATCTGTGCAAAGCTATATTGATCGGCATTTAGTTGAAACTTTCATGGAATACTAAGGGAGATGCAAAACAAAGACAGTTGCCTCCTTCCTCCTCCCCTAGCTGTAAAGATTTTAAAGCCCATTGTGTCATTTGTTCTTTACTGAAAACAAAATATATTATAAATATTTTTTTATAGCCTACTTATGATAATAAAAAAACAAAAAAACATGGTGACATAAAACCTTGAATTGCCAAGATTTCCAGGAATTAATATCATTATATATTAAATATTCAGTTTATTTTCATTATTTTTTCCCACTAATATTGATTATTAAAGTGATTTACTTTTTATTTGTCATCTATGTTCAGAAAAACTAAAGCACACTGTTCAAATACATATAATTTCCAATAAAACTACAAATGATGCAATGGGCTCTAGAGCTTTTACACTTAAGGGAGGGGGGCAGTACCAAAACTCCTGATTGTAGTTTTTTTTTAAGTTTAACTTGAATCTTCAATTTTACTCATTTTTAAGATTTATTTATTTATCCATATCAGTATCTGTTATTTTTGATATGATTGTTTATTATAATTATTTGAAAAAAACTACATTTTCTTAAGAGTTAAAGAGGCTGAGTTACAAGGTCGAACCTTAAAACGTACAGAGATTAGGAGGCACAGTTGGGGGGCTACCGCCCCCCAAACCCCCCGCTTTCGCAGCCTTTCAATAAAAAAAAAAGTTTTTTTAAACTGAAAGTAAGGAGCGACATTAAATCTTAAAACGAACAGAAATTATTCCGTATATGAAAGAGGATGTGCCCTCCTCAACGCCTCGCTCTTTACGCTAAAGTTTTTATTGTTTAAAAAAAGAGTTGTGAGAAAGTCAAACTTTAGCGTAAAGAGCGAGGCGTTGAGGACTATAGAGACACAATAGTAATTGTTTTTTAGTAAATGGAAGCTATTTTTGATGCAAGCAAATTCCCAAAAACTTGATATTTGGTTTTTGGAAAACAGGGAAGGAGTGATCAGATTGAGCTGAAATTTTGAGGATAAGCACCCAGGCCCCAGGAAAGCTTATCCTTTAAATTTCAGCCCGATCAGACAACGTTAAAGGGGGGTTGTGGTGGGAAAAATTAACATGGGCTAATATAGGAAAACGAGGTTTTTCGTAAATGTAAATTCGGGGGATAATTTTTCCTTTAGGTTTAGGAGATGGGTTGCATGTATGGGCTTGAAGTTCCAGGTTTTCATAAAACAAAATAAAATTCTGACTTAAAATTTTGTGGAAAACTAGGTGGGATGTCCAAACTTGTGTATTTGCTATATATTTCGAGAGCACAGACCCAATCAAACCTCTGTAGGGAGGAAAAAAGAATTCCTAAGTTCTTGTATTTGCAACATCTACCACAAAGAGTTGTAAAACCTCAGCAAAACCTAGTAGAATGTAAGTGTAATTATTTTAGTGTAAGTGTAATTATTTCTCCCTAAATACTCATCATCAAAGCATCTACAAGAACAGTTGTCAGACCTGAATCAAACTTGGTGGGAGGTAAAGGCTCAATTGTGGTCCATACCCAATCTTACATCTCTGATGAATGGTGAAAGAAATATAAATCCTTGTAATCAGGACATCTACCAGAAGGACTGATCAACTTCAACATAACTTGGAGGGGAGTAAGAGCAAATATCTAACGCAGTACTTTTTTAAAAAGGTACTTGAAGTCAGCTCTCTCCAATTCTTCTTTTTGGCACTTTGAACTACCTGCTGGGTTTAATGTTTGCAAATGCCTGTCATTCTAAGGAGCTTTTCACACACCAATCCATATTGTCTGAAACAGCCAGTGCAAAAGTGCAGCTTTCTTATCCATTCTTTAGTGCTGCACACAGTTGCAAGTTAGATTTTTATTCATTCACTGTCACCATTGGTTATAAACAGCTAATTATAGGTGTGAATTTAAAACAGAATGAGTGTACTTTTATTTGCAGTAAATAAAAAAAAACAAGTTTTTTAACTGAAAGTAATGAGAAACATTGAAAGTTAAAAGCAAACAGAAATTATTCTGTATATGGGGGAGGTTGCCCCCTCCTCAATAACTTGCTCTTCACTCTAAAGTTTTTTAGATCTTCTAAAAAAGCTTCTTATTCTAATGTATTTCTTATTATATTTGAGGAGTTGTTCTGAAAATATTGGGACAAAAAGTCAAACTTTAGTGTAAAGAGTGAGGTATTGAGGAGGGGGCAACCCCCTCATATATGGAATATTTGATGTTTGTTTTAAGTTCAGTTAAACTTCTTTTGTTCAGTTAAAACTCATATTACAAAACTATACCACATCTCTCTTCTATTACAAAACTATAAGCTTGGCATGTTTAGGCACAAGTGTATTAATATTTTGTTCTAGAAGCTGGTGATTGTTTTATAGCTCTGCATAGGGTTTCTACTTATGCCAACTCATAAATTACCAATGGGTTGTGATGTTTTGTAGTTGCCAGATCTAGCAGTGATATAATCAGTTTCTGAAACTGAATTAGAGTCCAAAACTGAAAAGAAAACCAAACTCACTGAGCTTTCTTTAATTTCATATACATTGACATCTCTACCTATACTATCACATGTGATTGGGTGGGGTTCAATGATTCATAGGGGACCAAGTAGGTGTAATTAACCCATTCCATTGTTTTTGAGACAGTCAGACCATTTTGTAGTACGTATTTCTGTTCTCCTGTAGCAGCTCTCCTCTTTATCTTCTCTCCAAGCTCTTTTATGTTCTTTTTATCTGTGCTTGATGCACCAGTATAAAAGGAAATATCTCTTTTTGCCTAGAGTACTGCAGAATCTTAGCCTTCAGTTTAAAATAGCTAACTGAAAAAAAAAACTAGTCTTGGTGTTGTTAACACTACATAGATTTTTCAGATTCTGCATCCTTTTTAAGAAGATTCAGACAGATCCAATAATGAAACAATCCCCTTCTGGTATATTTGCAGTTTGTAACATAATTTAGCGAGGATGAAAGTTTTTCTTGTGGGAGAAATTACATTTTGAGCCCTTAAAAAGTTCAAAACAGCCCATAGTAACCAAAAGTTTAAAAAAATGTTTATAAGAAAAATTGCTAGTGAGAAAGAATTGTCATTTATAGCTGATTCAGGAATGGTAATTACTATTTTCCTTGGTCTTAATAGTAAAATGTTATTTTGAAAGCAAATTCGCATACATCCTTGAAAAGAGCTAGAAACATCTCAAAATTGACATCAGCTTTACAGTGATCTCATTCTCAAGGGGTTTCCAGCTATTTTAAAAATTCTTACAAATTTGTTTCCAAGTAACATTTTACTATCAAGAGAAAGTAGTAATTACAATTCCTGAATATGGTAGCCAACAAATGGCAATTGTTTTCCCACAAGCCAGTTTTTTTCAAAATGTTTTCAAACTTCGCTTAATATGGACTTTTTTACATTTTGGAGCCCCATTTATGGCTAAAAATGAAATTTACCCTTGAAATAATTACTGAAGTACAAAAGAGCATAAGAGAAGGCATAAAATAGTGTATCAACTTTCATCCTAGCTAAATTGTGTTGAAAACTGCTAATATGATGCACTTTCTAGGTGATATAACAGAGATTTAAGGTAAAGGTATTAACAAAATATTAAGATAGCCAAGAAATAAACTTACCTCTATAATCAGAATTTTATCCTGAATCCAAATATGACATTTATTGCCATCACAAATTTAATTTTAAACCCTTTACAGACCCTCAAAGATGATACAATTTCTTTTTTTTAATACAGCTGATATATCTGTGTTAGCATAAATCTTGTCAAAACTGGTTTACCCATAATTTGAATTGATGGCAACAGAATCAAGAATCAATAAATGCATGGTGAATACATAATACAGGGTGTATATTTGGGTAAGGCTGGAAGAGTAAGGTTAAAATTGAATTTTCAATGGAAACAAATGTCATATTTGGTAACAAGAAGAAACTCTGTTTATATAGGTAATTTTATGAACACAGGTATATAAGCTGTACCTAAACTAAGAGAAAAAGGTATCATCTCTGAGGGTCTGTAAAGGGCTTAAAATTAAATTTGCAACAGAAATAAATTTATATTTGCAACAGAAATAAATGTCATATTTGGATTCAAGATGAAATTCTGAATATATAGTAGTTTTTTTTTGGCTATTTGAATATTCTGTTTATATATACCTTTACCAGATTTAATAACGACTTATATGTTGAAGTTTTGATTAGCCTAGATGTCTGAGTAGCATGTCTTAATCTACTGCCTCACTTTACAACCCCTAGCCATTAATAGACAAATATATACACATGTACACAAATTATGTGTACCCATGAATCTTCTATAGACTGAATCTTTCATTCAAATTGATTCAATAGCTAACAAGCAGCATCAATGGCAACAGGGAGAGGAAGAAAAGAGTCAGCCTATCAAAATTTGGTTGACTAGTCTATATATCCTATAACATTGAGAAGCCTATCAGATGAATTTCTAGTGGGCCATATAATTTAGCTAAGATGAAAGTGAAAACATCATTTGATGCCTTTTCATAATTCAATAATTGCTTCTGGGGCTAGTTGCATCTTGAGCTCTTACAGAGCCCCAAAAGGTATTCCATTGCAAAAATTCTTTTTTTATAACATTCAAACCTTATTTATTAGGCAACTCAAATATAAACCGTTTTCCTACCATTTCAAGTTTTTCAAATGCTGTCAACAAAAATAGTGCTGGATTTTGTGATTTGAAACTTTAACATTGACAATTCAGGTTATATGTTTGCTCGTTAGGGGGGGGGGTAAATTTGTAGATAAATTTTCAGTGTGCCATGTAATTTAGCTAGGATGAAAGTGAAAACATCATTTGATGCTTTTTCATAATTCTCTTTCATAATTCATATAAAATACCTTTGGGGCCCTTTTAATGGCTCAAGATACAATTAGCCCCAGAAACAATCATTGAATTATGAAAGAGCATAAAAAAGGCATCAAATGACATTTTCACTTTCATCTTAGCTAAATTATATGGCCCACAGGAAATTTACCACCTATCTATTCATTCATCCATTAGGGGATGAATATAGCAGCTTTAGTAAATTTCTAGGTGGTACTATAATTTAGCTTCATAATTGAACTAATTTAAAAAAAACAAAGTTTTTTCAAGGGAAGTAAAGAGCAAAGTTGAAACTTAAAACAAACAAAAATTATTACTTCACAGCCTATCTAACATATATCAATAAAACTAACGCATATAAATCAACTGGTGATATTTCCCTATATTTATAGGATTACAGAAAACTAGTGCTTTAAAAGATCACAGAATAATTTTCAATCAGTTTTTCAATTTTCTCTGTCATTATCACCTGATTTGGGAAAATTGGCGCCAACTTTGACCCCCCCCCCCCACAGAATTTTGACAAAATTACATCAGTCATTGGGGTTTAGATTTAGAGATCTATTCAGAATGTCATTGCAAACCATGAACTGGATGACCTCTATTCTTTTTTGAATCAAAATACATGACCAAATACCTTCCTGGGACATGTTTTAAAAAATGAGTACATCACATTTACAAAAACGGTGAAATAATCTGAAAATTATCATACAGAAGGGAGAAAACTATAATTGAAAAAAAAAACACACACACACAAGCAGGAATCAAATGCAGGACACTATTTCAAAGTCAAATGCTGTACCAACAGAACTGTGCCTTTAACAAAGAAATTTGTTATAGTAGTGATTCTACCTTAATTGCATAGCTTAAGGGGACTTGGAGGAGGAAAATTTGAGAGGTGTTCTTGCAAACCTCCAGTTATGGGTTTTGGACAATAATTATTACAATGATGATTTTGTTTTATACTTCCAAGCTTTTCTACTTAAGAAGTGACATCAAAAGTATTGTTTTTAGCGCTATATAACACTTATAGATGGTATAATTGATAAATATCACATAGATATGAGCAATAGCTTTCAAATGAGCCTTTAAACATCACTCTAAAAAGTACTGGTGGTCCACTAGCCCCAGCTTTTCCACTTGAGACATTGCACCAAAAGTGCCATTTTGAACTTGCTGGTGGTTGAATTTATGGGAAGGATGTAGATATGAGCAATATCTTTTATACAAGCTACTAAAAATCTGTCTAGATACCTGTGATACTAATAAAACCAATAACAATATGCTAATATGGATATGCATGATATTGATATGTCCAATACTGATATACTGTTCAGCCCTTTCCCCAAGGGCTATGGAGGGTCATATCATCACCAAAACCAAATATATTTGACCTTTGAACTATGTTGAACAAAATGACTCAAAATTGCCGTTTGATGACTATGGGGAGGGGGAGGGGAACTTTAGGGAAGAGGGGCTAGTTGCCCTCCAATCTTTTTGGTCACTAGCAAATTTGATTTATGTTCAGTGAGCTATTACACATCTCTCTATGAAAATCTGGTCACCCCCTAGCCTTGCTAGAAAAAATGACTCTTTAGCATGCTATCCATGCAAAAGAGCCATTTTCTTGTTATTAAAGGAGGGGAACTGTAATTACCCATAATTAGGTTTTCAACCATGCTGATTCCAATGACAGACTTTTTAATTTGATCAAATGCCATTTTCAAGGGGTTTCAGACTGTTAAACAAAAAAAAAATTCAGTACTGTGCTAAGATCCAGGACACATGGGAGAAACAGATATGCATTACCCAGTACTTATATGAGATGCTGCATAAAGATAAGGCATTACTTAGGGTTTCTCACTCTGGGAACTATATTTAAACTTTAGTTTTTTGGGGTTTAGGGGGAATAAAAGGTACCTAGGTTAGGTTACATATTTAATATATGCTATACATTACCACACCTTTAATGTGCATATATATGGCCCAGATTTGTTAATAAACTATTATATTTTCATCCTATTTTATTTCATTAGCATTAACAAAACTTCACTTCTTGCATGTGTCCTGGATTTTAGCACAGTACCTAAAATTCTTTTCACAATAAATTTTTACTTTTAAGATGAACTAAAATAATAGTTACCATTCTGAATCAATGTAAGGTGGAATTTTTTTCCCTAGGTAGTTTTTTTCTAAACCTGTTTTTTAACTTTTAGTTACTATGGGCTGTGCTTGGCTCTTTACTAGGTTGCAGCTACCTCTGCAACCATGATAATTGCTTCTGGGGCTAGTTGTATCTTAAGCCCTTTAAGAGGCCCCAAAGGTATTTCATTTTTGTAACCACACAAAGAAGTTATCAACACTAGATAAGTTATTGAAAAGTTGTTAAAAACATATCACTAGTTTTTAGTAAGTTGTTCAAGACTAAAATATTCAAAAAAAAAACTTATTTATAGCCTAACAATTCAACCCTCATATATTAGGCAACTCAAATGTAAACTGTTTTCCTACTGTTTCAAGCTTTTCAAATGCTGTCAACAAAAATAGCACTGAATTTTGTGATTTGAAACTTTGCCATTGATGATTCAGGATATATTCCAATTCAGGGTATATATTTGCATATTAGGGGGGTGGGGTTGTAAAGTTCATGGTAAATTTGCAGTGAGCTGTATACTTGGTAAATTTTTTGCAGTTCATATTATTGACTTAAGAATAAAGTAAACATGCCATTTGATGCTCTTTCCCAATATAATAATCATTTTTGTTGGAAAAGAATTTTACCCCCACCCCTATATATACCAATTCAGGGTATATATTCGCACATTAGGGGGAGTGGGGTTAAAATTTTACCCCCACCCCTATATATACCAATTCAGGGTATATATTTGCACATTAGGGGGAGTGGGGTTAAAATTCATTTCTGACAAAAATGATTAGGGCAGTTTTTTAGCACTAAAATCCTGCATATTTCAGCAGATTACTGTTTTTTAACTCATCTTTGTTCTAAGATCTTACAGCTCACTGATGTTAGCAAAAAGTGTGAAGAATGCCACTGTTCTGCCATATAGAACAATGATGAGAGAACTTTGATGGGTAAATATTTAACAAATCATATTATTGAGTTATGACTAAAGTGAAAATACCACTTGGTGTCTCTTTTTAATGCTCTTTACAAATACAATAATCATTTTTGTCAGAAATGAATTATAGCCCCAACCCTATATATACCAAATCAGGGTATATATTTGCACATTAGGGGGGTGGGGGTAATTTTATTTCTGATGTAAATGAGAGGTAAGTTTAAACTTTCCCCCTACCCCCCTAATGTGCAAATATATACCTTGAATTGGTATATATAGGGGTGGGGGCTATAATTCCTTTCTGACAAAAATGATTATTATAATTGCAAAGAGCATAAAAAAGGCATCAAGTGTGAAAGTGAAAACATCATTTGGTACTTTTTATATGCTCTTTCATAATTCATATAAAATACCTTTGGGGCCTCTTTAAGGGCTCAAGGTGCAATAAGCCCCAGAAGCAACTATTGAATTAGCCTTGGCCAATGAAAGAGCATAAAAAAAGCATCAAATGATGTTTTCACTTTCATCCTAGCTAATTTATAGCACCAGCTAGAAATTTACCATGTTTTTAGGGTTTTGGAGTGTTACCTTTTACAGAGTCTGCTAGGAGAACTAAATTGATACCAGCAAGGGTGCCCATGAGAAGGGGCAGGGGGGGCACCCACCCTGACTGAATGATGCTGCCTTATTTGGTAAAGTTCTATGAAATCATATTAATGAGTTAGGAATAAAGTGAATACACCATTCAATGCCTTTTTTTTATGCTGATTACATATATAATAATCATTTCTATTGGAAATGAATTTCAGCCTGCCCCCCCCCCCCCTATATATACCTAACCCAACCTAACCCTGAATTGGCATATAGGGTAAGACACCCAGTAGTCGGACACTTTAATCACTTTGAAAACTTTTTGACATTTAAACTACTCTAATTACTGTATTATACCACCTAGAAACTTAATTTTGGTATCAAAAAATTACTGAAGAATTTCTGAACAAGTAGGTTACTAATTCAAATAGTTTCACTTGTACAGCGCCTCCTATTTTTGAATTTACTAACAAGTGACAATTCTGCCTAAACTCAGACATACAAACGGCTCATTGTAAATTAGTTATTAAAATAGTATAAACAATTCTGTCTGAGAACAGGCAGGTGGCCGACTACTGGTTGTCTTACCCTATAGTGGAGGGGGGCTGAAATTCATTTCCAATATAAATCATTATTATATTTGTAATCAGCATAAAAAAAGGCATCAAATGGTGTATTCACTTTATTCCTAACTCAATAATATGATTTTGTAGAACTTTATCCCTTATTTTTATATTTTTGTTCTGAGATTTCTATTATATAGCATTAAAAGTGCCAATTAGACAAGGTTCACCCCCCTGGAATTCAGCTTATGGGTGTCCATGGATACCTGTAATCTTAACCCCAAAAAGTAAGTGCATCTGCTTCAGAAGACTAGCTAATGGCCTATAGTGCACACCATGGTAAATATTTACCAAATCATATTATTGACTTAAGCATAAAGTGAATATACCACTTGATGCCTTTTTTATGCTGATTACAAATATAATAATCATTTCTATTGGAAATGAATTCCACCCCCCCCCCCCCCTAATGTAGAAATATATACCCTAGCCTTGGGCTACTCCCCTAGCCTATGGGCCTCTGCCTACAAGCGGGACCAATTAGAAACTAAAAAATAAACTTTTCTTTATTACAGAATTAATCAATCAAATTAAAATAAGCAAAATTCAAGCTGTGCTCACAACTAATCAATGTACACAGTGTACAATCACCTCCCAATGTGGCAACAAGCAATTTCTTTCTTCTTTTTTATTCATTAGTTAAATGACGTCGTTGTCAACAGATTTACATAAACAAAACACAATCTTTTATTGAAATTGTATCAAAAGAGTATGCCGGAATCACCAAAAGTATCTTTAGAAGACAGCTTTAGCGAAATTTTCTGAAATACTCCCTGAACCAGATTGCTGGTGTTGGTTCTCTTCTGGGAAAGTTAAGAAAGCCAGGATAATAAGTATGCAATAAATAGAGTAAACCATTGATACCATCCTAAAATAAGTTATTTTCCATCAAATGTATAACAAGCAGAGTGGTGACCAGTACTGCGAAAAAAAATCTTACCAACTATGCCACAAAAGTGACCATAACCACATTTTCTTAGTCAGTTGTAGAATTTCCACGGGTTCACGACAGAAACTAACTCCTGGCACATAAAAAAGCACAGGGAAGCACTGACCACAGAGCGCAAAATGTTATATCATTTATGATTATGTTCAAGAAAATAATAATGCAGACTATAGTAGGTTTAACACATAGAAGTAATAATTTCTTAAATATTCTGCATAATTTTTGTCTCGAAACAACTAGTCTGATAAAAAGTCCATTTACCCGGTGAAAGCTAGAACTGCAGCTAAGAATATTAGTGAAAAAGCTCTGTTTTACTAGAAAGGAGAAAGGACTTGTACAATAATTATCTGAGTGATAGATAATATGAAAACAAAAGGAATGTATAGAAAGTGAAGAAAGCACTAAAATATGAACTAAGGAGGTGTGAAGTGGAGGCCCTGGATAAAATTGCCGAGGATCTGGAAAATGCAGCTAGAAGGCATAATAGTAAAATATTGTACTGGCATGTTGATAAATTGAGAGGGAGTAGTTAATCTGGACTTGGCCCAGTTAAAGATAGGAATGGGGCCAGAATTATTGATAAGGAAAGAACTAAAGAGAGATGGGTCGAACATTTTGAGAATTTGCTTAACCGAGATAGAATTGCAGGAAATTATGTAGAGGTAAATGAAAAAGTTTGTGATACCTTGGATGTCAAGGAAGATTTGTTTTGTGACGAAGAATTAGCGACAGTGCTAAAAGGATTAAAAATAATAAGGCTCCAGGTACTGATAAGATGGTAAATGAGTTTCTTAAACATGATGTCTCTGAGGTGAGAAATAAGCTACTGAAGATTATGACTCTGATTTTTGTAAAAGGGGAAGTACCTAATGATTTTAGGAAAACCTTAATTGAGCCACTTTACAAGAAAGGTGATAAAAGTGAGTGTGATAATTATCGAGGCATCAGTCTGATCTCTGTAGGTAGTAAATTTCTTAGTAATATGATTCTTTTTAGATTGAGAGATGCCGTAGAAAAATTATAAGAGAAGAACAGTGCGGTTTTAAAAAGGGCACAGGATGTGTCGACCGAATTTTCACTCGTAGGCTAATCATAGGTAAGTGGCCTTGGGAATAATCATTCCCAAGGCCAGAACAAAATTTTCACTTTACTGAAAAAATACAAATGAATGTGCATTGTCAGTTTAATATACATATACTGATATTTAGTCATCAAAATGAAAATATTATTTGATTTATTAAAATTATAAAAGTAAATACATTTATATTTTTTCAGTAAAGTGCAAATTTTGTTCTGGCCTTGGGAAGGCATAGAGGTTTTTTCGGCCAACTTATGTTAATTTCTGCTCGTTTTGAGTTTGACTCGGTTAATTAAATAATTTCCGAGACCACACTGGCTAATCATGATAAAACATAAAATCACGAAAAAAGGAAGAAGACGAGGACAATTAACTGCCAGTGAAAAAATTGAAAAATTATGCAAATATTTCGGTCAAGACCTCCGCTTGACCGTCCTCAGTGCAGAATAAAACTGATAAAAATGTAAAAACCAAATCTTAAAATAAAAACACAAAACTAAAATTGGACGACCCTTTCCTAGTATCGGTGAAAGGGTAACTGAATAAAAAACACGAGTCTAAATGGCATTTCACAATTTCATTTTACGTAAAGCACTCTTAAAGGCTAATCGCTTTCCAGTTTGATCATTATCGGAGATTCTCTTTGATTGTTATTTTGTAGGTGTATGTAAAAACGATCACAATTAATAATTTTGTCATAAATGGGACTTAGAAAAGTTTATCCAGTGTCTCTATTGAGAGCTACCTTTTGGTGAATGTGCTTTTTTATTTCAACTGCCTCCCTGAAAACTTGCATGAGACCTTTAACGGGGGCAACAGCAGAGGTTTCGTCAAACAAAATGAAATGGTGTGGACTCTCATACACATATTGCGCCAAGGCGGAATCAAAAACCTCAGGTCTTTGGCGTAACCTCATGGCCTTGTCGATTGAGGACTTATGTTCAGATAACCTCTCCCCCGATTGCTGTTGGGTTCTACCAACATAAAAACAGCCACAAGAACAAGAAATTCTATAAAAACCACTACCCAGAATGGGGCTGGTTTTATCTTTGCCGTTGTTAAAAAAGTTCTGTGTAATGTTTGAATTCTTAAAGGCGACATTAATTTTATGTTTTTTAAGGAATCTTTTCAATTTGTCACTCAATTTTGGAATGTAGAGTAGAACAGTGAAAAGTTTCTTATCATCCACCAATGGGACGGTATCTGTTGGGGTTTGTAGATTTGATGCATTCTTTTCTGCCTTTTTTCATCTTTTGTCTACAATGGTCTCAAGTATTTTTATACGGTAGCCATTGCAAAATAAAATGTCCTTAATATAGTTCAATTCTGAGTTTATGTGAGGCTCTGAGCATATTCTTATTACTCGGTCAACCAAAGAAATAACAACTCCTCTTTTTATGCAGGGAGAGTGGTTGGAGGAAAAATGCAAATACGTATCGTTATGCGTAGGCTTTCTATTAATAGAAAATTCAAGGCCAGGAGACCGTAAAATTTAGGAGCTGAACAACCTTTAGGATAAAATAATTTATACATTTGTGGAGTAATAAGTCTTTCAGTTTGCAAAATTCCTAGCTCCTTTTGTACTAAACGGGTGAACCTATTGGTGGGGTCTGAATCTATGGGCTTATAAGTATGGGTGTCAGATAAAATATCTGTAACTTTTGTATTATATGAAGTTTTATCAAGGATAACAATTTTATTTCCTTTATCAGCCCTGGTTATAATGATGTGTGGGTATTTTTTTAAAATTTTTGAGAATTTGTGTTTCCTGATTTTTTTTACCTTGAGGAATATGGAATGAAATCAAGAATATTCTTAACCTCCTCTCCTCGAAGTAAATCTGGATTTTCTACAGCACCACGTGAACCAAATATACCAGACTCAACATTGGAGACTATCTCTGCAAAATTCACTTGTGTTTGAGGTAGGCAGAATTTAGGTCCCTTAAATAAAACATGGGTTTTTTCCGGAGTAAGAACTTTAGAAGATAGGTTCTCAATGGCCGGACCAGGACCAAATCCAGGAAGAAAATATCTGGAATTCTGAAATTTTTCGTATTCTAATTTTTTCAAAAATTTTCTGATAAACGAGCCTTAGCCATACAAAAGTCGTAGCGGAAAGTATTCTGAGCTATTCTGGAAATCTGCTGGAAATCTGTCGGTGAAAGGTTTTGCTGTAGAAAATGTCGAGTTTTTGAAATTGTACTGCTAAGAAAAAAACGTCGGTTTTTGGTCTTTTAAAACTTGAATCAAAGACTGAAAACCAACCCTATCCCTAAATTGCCTTTCGGAATGTGTACCTAGGTTTAGGCGGAAACGAAGAGAATTCGGAAGAATTCTCTTTACTTTACAATGCTGTAAAAATTCTTGTTGATTAATAAGGTTGGTGTGTTTTTTAGACAAATCAAAATAATTAAGAACAGACTTGGTCAAAAGCTCCCCGTAAGCTAGTCGTAAATAATTTCTGAGATCACACTGGCTAATCATGATAAAACATAAAATCGCAAAATTAAAAGACATTGAAATAAAAAAAGATACAGTTTTGGCCAGTTTCGATGCCATTTCTATGTATACGCCTTGCGACATTAAAAAATTTGAACTAGCTGTTCAAAGGAAATTAGAAGATAATATTGATCAAATAGGCTACAAAACACTGGATATAGAAACTATTATGCATCTCATCCGTCTTTGTAATATTTTCTCCTCATATTTCCGATATAATAATCAATTTTTCACCCAGATCAGGGGTTTACCCATGGGTATTATATAATCTCTCGCCCATCGCAATTTTCAGATGAGGAAGGAAAGCACCACTTGCTACCTTCGCATTCATTTTTGACCCATCAAAGAATATTTGGAAATGGTTTTTATAAGTAATTGTATTAAGTTCAGCAAATTTTTTTCTGGACAAAAGCAATGGGGGTTAAATCTTTATTCCACTTTGAGAAATCAGCATTTATTATGGTAATTGACCAATTCCATGAAGGGGATTCGGGGAAAGTAGGTGCTATAGACTTTGTCGGTACAGGGTACTTCTTCTGAATATTGGCATACTCATCTGCAATGCCTCTATACATGGCTGGATTTCTTAACCAATTATGTAGGGTATGTGAGCTATTTGATTCAATTTTTGTAAGATGTTTTGTCAAGAGAAAGCGACGTCTCTCCCTTATTAATGATACTCCACACTCCATAAGCAGAAACTTGGTGCTTGTGGGTTTCCTAAGACCAAATATGAGACGTATTATATCATTTTGTATTGTTTCAATTTTTTGCATCTGGGTCTTTGCACATGCACCATAGACGATGAGCCCATAGTCAATATGGGGTCTTATATGTGATTTATAAAACTGGAGTAAGATTTTCTCTTTACCGCCCCAGGGTGTGGAAAGAAGTCTTTTTTGTATATTTGTTTTTCTACAGCATTTTTTTATTGTGTTAGAAATTTTTTCACTGGCTGTTAATTGTCCTCGTTGTCTTCCTTTCTTCGCGATTTTATGTTTTACTCGGTTAATTATTGTAATTTTTGTTCGTTTTGGGTTTCATTTATTTATCAATGCTGATTTGTGGTAGTTTCACGCTTGGTAGATTATTTGATTTTATTTTTGCTCATTTTTTGTTTAATAGAGTTCTTTATTTCTCCTTGAAAAACTTATTTTGTTGAAAAAGTTTTTAAATTAATAATTAAGAAATGCCTGAGTTGTCAAACAACTTTCGTCCTCAGTTTTATAGATTAAGAGCAAACGTTCGATTCTATTGATAGAAGAGCTTTAGTAAAGGTTTTATCCTTGTGTGGTATACTAGACAAATACATTAAAATGATTAGTGCTATGTATGAGAATAACACTGATGCGGTTAATGTAGGAAATGAGGTTAGAAGCTGGTTTTGTATTAAATCAGGAATGAAGGAGGGGTGTGCTCTATGCCCCTTTATATGGATTATTTTTATGGACTTTGTCTTAAGGAGCACAAGAAAAGCAATGGGAGACCACGGAATAAAAGGGGGATGCTTAAGTCTACTGGAATTAGATTATGCTGATGATTTAAGTATCCTAGATGAAAGTGTGAGCAAAATGTATGAAGTTTTAGAGGTTTTCGAGTTCAGGGTGCTAGAATTGTTTTGAAAATGTAGCAAGAACGGTAGCAACAACAGGTACGACATTTCCGTGTCTTCAACAGTTTTTTTAGTTCGAATTCTAAAAAAGAAAAGAACAGGAGAAAAAAGAAAAAAAAAGATTATTTGGCTAATAAAATAATTTAATAGCCAAATTTCATTATTTTTTCGCTAATTCAGTGACAGCCTGTGCAGAAGAGAGCGGGGAACAAACACAAGAGCCGTATCGGTACCGGCCGGATATTGATCCTTAAACTGCCGGGAAAGGCGATTTGGTTACCGGCACTTCCCACAGGTTTTGTTAGCTGTACCTCGCCAGCAGTCATTCTGTGTAGTCGCAAAATTATGGCAAGCGAATTAAACGGTTGTATCTGTTGCTAATCAAATTCTGCTGCTTCCCGATACTTCCTGCTGCTTCCTGATACTTCTTACTGCCATCATGGATCCTGCGAATGTTAAAATTGTTGATTTATTCCTTGCCAAGTTTGCTGGTTATCCCCTCTGGCCGGTTCGAATCCTAGAGGAAATGAAGACGAATACCGGTGACTGCAAATTTGTTGTTTTCTGCTACGGGAAAAACACGATTGTCAGCTTATACCAGTCGCTAGTTTACTTAGTTTTGATAAGAATATGAAGGATGCGTCAACGAAGAAAACTAAGGGTGTAAATTATGCGGTTGATGAACTAAGAAATCATCCCGATATTTACCGGCAGTTTTTTAAGAAAGGACAAGGTTCGGCAGCAGATAGTCAGTTATCGGATCCCACTGCTTATCTCCGTAGCCTTGTGGTTACTACAGAGGATGAACTTGCGGCTACTAAGCAAAATCTAGCGAAGGAAATTGAGAGAAAAATTAATGAAAAGCTGAATAAATCGACCTCGCAAACTGCAGTTAACATTCATGCTAAATTTCCGGTTGAAACAATGGTCTCCGAATTCTATGATGCGGTTCATGTTGAGTTTGAGCCTAAGTTTGAACTGATCGAAAAGCATCTGAAAACCTGCATGCACATGATCGAATTGCTACAAAACCGCGTTAATCAGCTTGAGCTCAAACTAGACGACATTGAGCAGGAAGGGAGAAACGATTCCCTGATTTTTAACGGGGTCAAGCAGACTTCCTCGCAGAGTGTACGCGATGCTATGAAACACGTGTTGTTCGTGAAGATGGGTCTGACTAACGTTACTGATTCAGACATTGTCGATGTTCAGCGGTTTAGTGTTGGATATAGTAATGATCAAAGACCAGATAAAGTTGCCCCTGTTTTCGTGCAGTTTCAATCTAAAGAGATAGCCCGTCATGTTTTTAAAGCAAAAAATCTTAGTTGCACAGGTCTTTTTGTAGCGTTATTACTGGGAGATTTTAACGCCCAGGTTGGTAGAAATAAGGATAGATGGTATCCCAGCTTAGGTAAATTTGGTGTAGGAAAAGAAAACAGTAATGGATACAGACTTTTGCAATTCTGTAGGTATAACAATCTAGTTATAACCAATACGGTGTTTGGTCATAAAATGGCTCATAAGCTAACATGGTATTCACGTGATGGTAAGACAGCAAACCTTATTGATTATGTTATAGTAAATCGAAGACTGGCAGGATCAATACAAGATACTAGGGTATATAGGAGTGCTGTTATTGATGTTAAAAGTAAAGATCACCATCTAGTAGTGTCAAGGGTTAATTTAAAGCTGAAATATCGGAAGGGTAATTACCTCCCGGGAAGTTAT
>JAQQPU010002923.1:10569-33863 GCA_029168905.1 Artemia sp. Kazakhstan ARC1039 | reverse complement strand
GTTTATTACTTTGTTTTTTTTTCTGTTTTTCTTTTTTTTGTGAACGGAGGGGTTTTCCACGGTAACCGACATGCAGCACGTGTTTATATTTTGGTAAAAAAAAAATTCTCGCGGATTTCTAATTGTCTCTTTACGGGTATTAAAGTATTTGATTAAAATTGTGTTGCATGTCGATAAGTGGAAAACGCCTTTTATTGTAAGATTTCTGTTTTTTTTTTCTTCAGATGTCTGTCGGCAATATGAATAAAAATTATTCCAGCTCCCGACTGGAACTTCTACAGAGTAAACCGTTTCGTATTGAGAATCTTCTTTCGGTACCTATAGCCGGTGATCTAACTGGCCATGTTTTTGGTCCTTTTCGCCAAAGTAAATACCTGTATTCAGCTGCTAGTGATTTTGATATTCGTAGTACGTCAGGGCTTAGAGTGGCTCAGTGGAACTGTCATGTATCTCCTAACCACCATGATGTTAATAATGTTCTTGAAATTTTTAAAGGTAATATTGATATTCTTGGGATTTGTGAATCTTTCTTTACTCAGGAGAAATTTCTCTCGTCACATTTTTTTTTTTCCAGGGTATCAAATTGTTGGCAAATCAAGGACAGTAATGAAGGGAGGAGGTTTGGCGTTTCTTGTGAAGAATGGTATTAATTTTACAGTTCTGAATGATTTTTGTTATTGGAATGAAGGTAAGCTGGAAATATTATCTATTGAAGCCCAGATTGATAAAAGAAAGATTTTGATATCTTTAGTTTATCAGTCGCCTAGTTCTACTCCGGGTGATTTTTTGGGGATTTTGAGCAGTTTAAGTCTAATGTGCTTCGGAGAAATCGCGAGTGTGTTTTTATTGGTGATTTCAACTTTGATCTGCTGAAACTGACCGGCCCTAATTTAGATTTTTTGAACTTGATGCTTTGTCAAGGCTACTACCCAACTGTTACTATTCCGACAAGGATTACAGAACATTCGGCAACTTTGATTGATAATATATTTGTTTCGTCTGACCTCATTGCGCAATGCGATTCAGACTTGTCAGTTACTTCAGGTTCGGATCATCTCCCATCAGTTTGTACGATCAGATCAATCTGGAAGCCTAAAATAGCTAAAGAGAAATATCTCTCACGGGAGATGAAGGCCGAGAATCTGAAGAAGTTCAAGGATGAAGTGAGTGTGCTGTCTTGGAAAGAAGTGACGGATATTAATGATGATCATTAACGGATATTAATGACGGATGTTAATGAGGATATTAATGAGGATATTAATGATTTATAAATTTATGAATATTCTTGGTCCAATCTAGGATAGATGCTGTCCTGTTCTTGAGATCCAGAAAAGAAAGAGAACCCCCCGTAAGCCATGGATTACCGATGAAATTACTGACCTAATGCAAGTGAGGGATGACCTGTTTAAGGCATACCTGAATTGTGAGTCTGATAGTAGTTGGGAAGCATTTCGTAAGGTTCGAAATAATGTAAATTCCCTTCGCAGAACTGCAATGAAACAGTTTTATTCCGATAAGTCTGAACAACACAAAGGTGATATTCAAGGTACGTGGCAAACTATAAAGAATGTGCTCGGTACTGGCGAATCTTCAGCTTTCCCAGAAGAAGTGGAAATTAACGGTCATGGTGTCCATAATGAGAAGGATATTACAAATGAATTTTGCAAATGTTTCTCTAGAATTGGTAGTGATATTTCTAGCGAGGCAGTAAAGAATAGTGACCAGTTTTTGGAACAGGAATTCCTTGACAACCGTGGTGAACCCCAGTCCTTTAGTTTTGTTGAGTGTAATTTGAATGACGTAAGTAAGGCTGTCAAGTCAATAAAGTCAAACCCTGCTGGAATGGATGGACTTAACCTTAAGGCGTTTAAAGTTGTAAGTGCTTACCTCCTACCGGTTCTCCTATACCTAGTGAACCTATCAATGTGACTTTCCACGTGCGTTAAAACAAGCTAAAGTTATTGTACTTCACAAAGGAGGTGACAAGAATGAGTTGTCAAACTATAGACCAATATCAATTTTACTTTTATTTTCTAAGATTTTTGAAAAAGTTATTTATTCCCGAGTTTATTCTTATTTAGATTCTTCTAGATTTGTTAGTGATAGTCAATTCGATTTCAGAAAGCGTCACTCAACGTTGCACGCAATGCATCACCTTTTAGATAATTTGAATAATGGATTTGAAAGAAATTTAGTTCCTTTAACGGTGTTTATTGATTTGAAGAAAGCGTTCGATACAGTTAATTTTAATATACTTTTGAAGCGGTTAAAAATTCTTGGAATTAAAAATAGTGCTCTAAGTTGGTTTGAATCTTATCTTTTCGGTCAGTCTATAAGTGTTGTGCACAAAGATATTGTCAGTGAATTGATTCCTGTTACTTGCGGTGTGCCGCAGGGTTCCGTTCTGGGACCTCTCTTGTTCCTAGTTTACGTAGATACATTGCAGTTATATATAAGTGATGGTGTTGTTACTTCATTTGCTGATGATACAGTTATAACTGTTTTTGCAAAGTCTGTTCAAGAAGCTGTTGAAAAAGCTAACCATGCACTTCAGTGTCTCCGCGTATTTGTGAGTGTGAGTTGCCTCGCTGTTAATGCAAAGAAAACTAGTTACATGATTTTTAGCAGAACTGGGACTCTTTCCCCACTGGATTTGGTAGTTGTATATGCCTCTGAGGTTATTCAACAAGTATATGACCTCCATTACTTGGGTTTTCATATCGACTGCAATCTCAGCTGGAAAAAACCCAGTGAGATAGTATCAGCTAAAGCTGCCAGAGGACTCGGGATACTGAGAAAACTGAAGCATACCTTTCCTCTGTCAACCCTCAAGCTCATTTACAGCGCTATTGTAGACCCTTATATTGGGTACAGATGCTCGGTATGGGCCAGTAATTTCATCGACAACTATAAAAGGATACAAATTGTTCAGAATAAAACAATTAGAGCACTCGGAGAGATGTGCCATTATGAAAGCACTGCCCAAGCTTACGAAAAATTCGGCATTCTGAATGTTGGGGAGCAGCGTGATTATCAGTTATCGGTGTTTGCCCATCAGTGTCCGAATATGTTATCTCCTGAGTACTTTTGGAACGTATTTTCCCGCAATTCTCTCTACCATGAATATTCTACACGAAATGTTGACCATTTGGTCAGTTAGATCTGACATTCAACAAGGTCAAGTTTTGCTTTACGGAACATAGGTGTTTCGGTATGGAATGGTCTCCCGGATGGTATTAGAGAGGCTGATAACTTAGTTTCATTTAAGAAAAAGTTAAAGAATTTTTTGTTGAAAAAGGAGATTAATTTTTGGAGATGTGGGGGAGGAAGAGGGAAGGGGGATGGGGGAGGAGAAAGAGAGAAGGTGGAGGAGAGGGGAGGATGGTTAGAGTGTGACAATGTAAATTGTTTTCTTGACTTTTTTTCCTTACCTTCTTTTTTTCTTTTTTTTAAATAAGAATTTATTAATAATTATTATTATTTTTATTTATTTTTGATTAAAGGGCGGTTAGAAGATACAGCCACCAAAAGGATTTTTTTTAATCTTAATGTGGTTGTCTAGTTATTTCTGATGTTTGTTGAATGTTTTTTTTTTGGTAAAATAAAAATTTTACTTTGAAAAAAAAGGTCCACAGCCCTCAGGGTAAGGGTGGTAACTTATTCCCTGGTGGCATATATGGTTTTTTATTGAAAGCTTTGTCGTAGAAACTTGAAAAAGGGCTCATTGGATTGAAAATTCAAAGGGATAGTGCCCGTTTTAATAGTCGAAAGTGATTAGAGGGCAACTAACCCCTCTCTTATGCCCACCTTTTCCCCAAACGCATCCAATCAAAATTTTGAGATAGCCATTTGGGTCAGCGTAGTGATTTCCAGATATAAATTATGTTTTTGAGGAGGACACTCCCCTACAGCCCTCAGAGCAAGGGTTGTAAGCTATACCCTGGGCGAATATAAGGTTTTTATTGAAAGCGTTGCCGTAGAAACTTCAAAAAAGCTCGTTTGATTGGAAATTCAAAGGGCTAGTGCCCTTTTTAATAGTCAAAAGTGATTTGAAGGCAACTAACCCCCCTCTCACGCCCACCTTTTCCACGAACACATCCAATCAAAATTTTGAGATAGCCATTTTGTTAAATATATTTGAAAGTTCTGGAAATTAGGTCTTTGAGGATGACAACCCCCCCCCCACAGCTCTCAGGACAAGGGTTGTAAGTTATGCCCTGGGGGCATTTAAAGTTTGTTTTGTAAAAACCGCTGTCATAGAAACTTAAAAAAAATGCTCATTATATTGAAAATTGAAATGGCTAGTGCCCTTTTTAATAGTCGAAAGTGATTAGAAGGTAACTAACCCTCCTTCCAAGCCCACCATTTATCTAAACACATCCAATCAAAATTTTGAGACAGCTATTTTTTCAAAGTAGTTGAAACGTCCAGATATCATATCTAAGGGGTTGACATCCCCTCCATAGCCCTCAGGTTAAGGGTTGTAACTTATTCCCTGGGGGCATATAAGGTTTTTATTGAAAGCTTTGTCGTCGAAACTTGAAAAAGGGCTCATTCGATTTGGAATTTCAAAGTGTTAGTGCCCTTTTTAATGGTCAAAAGTGATTTGATGGCAACTAACCCCCCTCTCACGCCCACCTTTTCCCGAAATACATCCAATCAAAATTTTGATATAGCCATTTGGTTAAATATAGTTGAAAGTTCTGGAAATTAGGTCTTTGAGAATGACAGCCCCCCCCCACAGCTCTCAGGACATGGGTTGTAAATTATTGCCTGGGGGCATTTAAGGTTTTTTTTTATAAAAACCGCTGTCGTAGAAACTTAAAAAAAGGGCTCATTTGATTGAAAATTCAAATGGCTAGTACCCTTTTTAATAGTCGAAAGTCATTGTAAGGTAACTAACCCTCCTTCCAAGCCTACCATTTATTCAAACAAATCCAATCAAAATTTTGAGACAGCTATTTTTTTTCAAAATAGTTGAAAGGTCCAGATATCATATCTAAGAGGTTGACATCCCCTCCACAGCCCTCAGAGTAAGGGTTGTAACTTATTCCCTGGGGGTATATAAGGTTTTTTATTGAAAGCTTTGTCGTATAAACTTGAAAAAGGGCTCATTCGATTGAAAATTCAAAAGGATAGTGCCCGTTTTAATAGTCGAAAGTGATTAGAGGGCAACTAACCCCCTCTCATGCCCAACTTTTCCCCAAACACATCCAATCAAAATTTTTAGATAGCCATTTTGTTCAACGTAGCTAAAAGTTTTAGAATAGAGGTCTTTGAGGATGATAACCCCCTCAGAGCCCTCGGGGCAAGGGTTGTAAATTATGCCCTGGGGGCATATAAGGTTTTATTTTATAGAAAGCGTTGTCATAGAAACTTCAAAAAGGATTCATTCGATTGGTAATTGAAATGGCTAGTGCCCTTTTTAATAGTCGAAAGTGATTAAATGGCAAGTAACCCCATTCCATGCCCACAATTTCCCCAAACACATCCAATCAAAATTTTGAGATAGCCATTTTGTTCAGCGTAGTTGATTTTCAAATAGAAATTATGTTTTTGAGGAGGACAGTCCCCCACAGCCCTCAGGGCAAGGGTTGTAAGTTATGCCCTGGGGGCATATGAGGTTTTAATAGAAAGCATTGTCGTAGAAATTTCAAAAACGGCTCGTTCCATTGGAAATTCAAAGGGTTAGTGCCCTTTTTAATGGTCGAAAGTGATTGGAGGGCAACTAACTCCCCTCTCACGCCAACCTTTTCCCCAAACATATCCAATCAAAATTTTGAGATGGCGATTTTGTTCTACATAGTTGAAATTTCTGGAAATTAGGTCTTTGAAGATGATAACCCCCCCCCCAGCCCTCAGGGCAAGGGTTGTATGTTATGTCCTGGGGGCATGTAAGGTTTTTTATAGAAAGCGTCGTAGGAACTTCAAAAAGGGTTCATTTGATTGGAAATTGAAAGGGCTAATGCCCTTTTTAATAGTCGAAAGTGATTGGAAGGTTCCACGCCCACCATTTATACAAACACATCCAATCAAAATTATCAGATAGCCATTTTGTTAAAAGTAGTTGGAAGGTCCGGAAATTATATTTATGAGGAAGACATTCCCCCCACAGCCCTCAGGGTAGGGGTTGTAAGTTATGCCCTTTAGGCATATAAGGTCTTTTATTGAAAGCTTTATCGCAAAAATTTGAAAAAGGGCTCATTCGATAATTCAAAGGGCCTTTTTAATAGTCGAAAGTGATTTTAGGGCAACTAAATCCCCTCTCACGCCCACCTTTTCCCCAAACACATCCAATCAAAATTTTTAGATTTTGATTGGAATTAGCCATTTTGTTCAACGTAGTTTAAAGTTTTAGAAATTAGGTCTTTGAGGATGATAGCCCCCCTCAGAGCCCTCGGGGCAAGGGTCGTAAGTTATGCCCTGGGGGCATATAAGGTTTTTATAGATAGTGATGCTGTAGAAACTTCAAAAAGGGCTCATTCGATTGGAAATTACAAGGGCTTGTGTCCTTTTTAATAGTCGAAAGTGATTGGAAGATAACTAACACCCCTCTCACAACCACCATTTCCCCAAACACATCCAGTCAAGATTTTGAGATAGCCATTTTTTTTACATAGTTAAAAAGTCTGGAATTTATGTTTTTGATGATGACACTCCCCCAAAGCCCTCAAGGCAAGGGTTGTAAGTTATTCCCTGGGGGGCATATAAGGTTTTTATAGAAAGCGTTGTCGTAGAAATTTCAAAAAAGGCTCGTTCTATTGGAAATTCAAAGGGCTATTGCCCTTTTTAATAGTTGAAATTGAGTGGAAGGCAACTCATCCCCTCTCACGTCCACCTTTTCCCCAAACACATCCAATCAAAATTTTGAGATAGCCATTTTGTTCAATCTAATTGAAACTTCTGGAAATTAGGTATTGAGGATGATAACCCCCCACCCCCCAAAGCCCTCAGGGCAAGGGTTGTAAGTTACGTCCTGCGGGTATATTAGGTTTTTTATAGAAAATTTTGTCGTAGAAACTTCAAAAAGGGCTCATTTGATTGTAAATTGAAAGGACTAGTGCCCTTCTTCATAGTCGAAAGTGATTGGAAGGTCAAAAAACCCCTTCCACGCCCACCATTTATCCAAACACATCCAATTAAAATTATGAAATAGCCATTTTGTTCAAAGTAATTGAAAGGTCCGGAAATTATATCTAAGAGGATGACATTCCCACCACAGCCCTCAGAGTAAGGGTTATAAGTTATGCCCTGGGGGCATACAAGGTGTTTTATTGAAAGCTTTGTCGTAGAAACTTGAAAAAGCGTTCATTCGATTGGAAATTCAAAGGACTAGTGCCCTAATTAATAGACGAAAGTGATTTGAGGTCAACTAATCCCCCTCTCACACCCACCTTTTCTCCAAACTCATCCTATCAAAATTTTAAGATAGCCATTTTGTTCAACGTAGCTAAAAATTTTAGAAATTAGGTCTTTGAGGATGATAACCTCCTCAGAGCCCTCGGGGCAAGGGTCATAGGTTGTGCCCTGGGGGCATATATGGTTTTTATAAATAGTAATGTTCTAGAAACTTCATAAAGGGCTCATTCGATTGGAAATTAGAAGGGCTTGTGCCCTTTTTAATAGTCGAAATTGATTGGAGGATAACTAACACCCCTCTCACACCCACAAATTCCCCAAACACATCCAATCAAAATTTTGAGATAGCCATTTTTTTCGACGTAGTTAAACAGTCTGAAAATTATGTTTTTGATGATGATACTCCCCCACAGCCCTCAGGGCTAGGGTTGTAATTTATGCCCTGGTGCATATAAGGTTTTATTTTATAGAAAGCCTTGTCGTATAAACTTCAAAATAGAATCATTCGATTGGAAATTTAAACGGCTAATGCCCTTTTGAATAGTCGAACGTGATTGGATGGCAAGTAGCCCCCCTCTCACGCCCAGCATTTCCCCAAACAAATCCAATCAATGTTTTGAGATAGTCATTTTGTTCAACGTAGTTGAAAGGTACGGAGATTATGTCTTTGAGGATTACGACACCCTTATAGCCATCAGATCAAAGGTTGCAAGTTATGCCCTGGGACATTAAAGGTTTCTATAGAAAGCGTTGTCATAGAGACTTCAAAAAGGGCTCATTCGATTGGAAATTGGAAGGGTTAGTGCCCTTTTTAATAGTCGGAAGTGATTGGAGGGCAACTAACCCCCCTTTCACGCCAACCTTTTCCCCAAACACATCCAATCAAAATTTTGAGATGGCCATTTTGTTCTACATAGTTGAAATTTCTGGAAATTAGGTCTTTGAAGATGACCCCCCCCCAGCCCTCAGGGCAAGGGTTGTATGTTATGTCCTGGTGGCATGTAAGGTTTTTTATAGAAAGCGTCGTAAGAACTTCAAAAAGGGTTCATTTGATTGGAAATTGAAAGGGCTAATGCCCTTTTTAATAGTCGAAAGTGATTGGAAGGTTCCACGCCCACCATTTATACAAACACATCCAATCAAAATTATCAGATAGCCATTTTGTTAAAAGTAGTTGGATTGTCCGGAAATTATATTTATGAGGAAGACATTCCCCCCACAGCCCTCAGGGTAGGGGTTGTAAGTTATGCCCTTTAGGCATATAAGGTCTTTTATTGAAAGCTTTATTGCAAAAATTTGAAAAAGGGCTCATTCGATAATTCAAAGGGCCTTTTTAATAGTCGAAAGTGATTTTAGGGCAACTAAATCCCCTCTCACGCCCACCTTTTCCCCAAACACATCCAATCAAAATTTTTAGATTTTGATTGGAATTAGCCATTTTGTTCAACGTAGTTAAGAGATTGGAGGGCATCTAACCACCCTCTCACGCTCACCATTTCCCCGAACACATCCAATACAAATTTTGAGATTGCAATTTTCTTCAACGTAGTTGAAAGGTCTGGAAATTAGGTCTTTGAGGATGACCCCCCCCCAGCAATCAGGGCAAGGGTTGTAAGTTATGCCCTGAGGGCTTATAAGCTTTTTATTGAAAATGTTGTCGTAAAAACTTCAAAAGGCCTCATTCGATTGGAAGTTGAAAGTGATTGGAGAGTAACTAACGCCTCTCTCACGCCCACCATTTCCCCAAACAAATCCAATCAAAATTTTGAGATAGCCATTTTGTTTAAGGAAGTTGAAAGTTCTGGAAATTAGATCTTTGAGGATGACAACCCCCTCACAGCCCTCGGGGCTCTTTCGATTCGAAATTGAAAGGGCTAGTGCGCTTTTTAATAGTCGAAAGTGATTGGAAGGCTTGACATTTTTATAGTAAAGATCGATCTGGGTACAATGTGTTATTATTTTTTCATTTTTTTTTTTTTAGACCAGGGCACTTCGTATCGAAGGAGTTGTCTTAGGAACTTTGAATAGGACTCATTCAATTGAAAAGAGAAAGGGCTATTGCCCTTTTTTAATAGTCGAAAGTGATTGGAAGGCAACTAGTTCCCTCCCACGCCCACCCTCCCATTTGTCCATTATGTTTAAAAACTAAATGTTGCCTTAAGATTAAATCAAAATGCACTGTGTTAATGTTAATTCCCAATAAGGCATCTCAGCAGTATCCCAAGAACGACTGAGGGTATTATGTTCAAACTTTTGGGGCTATTTCTGCTCTTAAAATTTAACCAAACCAAAATAGCTTCAGTGTATCCAAGCTATCAAAAAAGTAAACATATTTTGTTGCGAATGGTATCAGGTTTTCTATTTCAGGTCAACTAGAGAAGGTAGGAAACTAAATTCAACACTAATATTTGTGTCCAGATTTTTAAAAGAGTGTGTATTGTTAAAAATTGCTGAAAATGTTTCTCCAGCATAAAAATAGCAGGCCTAACTATAAAGTCTTGAAAAAGGAAAAGGTTTAAAGTATTATATTCTTTTTTCCCTGAAAAGACTATGTCAATATAAAACGAACAGAAATTAATTAAAAAAACTTCTTCCACAAAATAAGTTTTTCAAAGAAAAGTTTAGAGCTCTATTAAACCAAAAATGAGCAAAAATAAAATAAAATAATCTACCAGGCGTGTAACTACCACAAATCAGCATCGATGAATGAATGAAACCCAAAACGAACAGAAATTACAATAAATAACCGGGTCAAACTCAAAGCGAGTAGAAATTAACATGAGTAGGGCTCAAAACCCCTATGCCTTTCCAAGGCCAGAAGATTATTTGCACTTTACTGAAACAAATACAAATGAATGCGTATTGTCAGTTTAATATGCATCTGATATTTAGTAATCAAAATGTTAATATTATTTGATTTATTACAGTTATAAAAGTTAAAGCATTTACATTTTTTCAGTAAAGTCCAAATTATGTTCTGGCCTTCGGAAGGCATAGGGGGTTTTGAGCCCTACTCATGTTAATTTCTGCTCGTTTTGAGTTTGACTCGGTTATTTATTGTAATTTCTGTTCGTTTCAATATTACGGTAGCAATCAACAGATCGTCCTATTATTTGTGTGGCGTTCGAATTACTTTGGATTAGCTAATTAAGGATGCCAGAGTACGGTGGTGAATAACAAAGCAGGTTCCGCGGACCACCGGGCCAGCCGTCAATTGCTGATTGCCACTGCTGCTGTGGGCCTGCCCAATGAAAGATAAGTTGATTATTTTTCTCTTTTTTGGTTTTTCTCGTAGTAGCGATGAAATGTCAAAATTCCAACAGTTCCAGCTTGCGTTAGCGAATTTTAAAAGATTCCCGCTGTGGCCCGTAAGAATTATCCAAGTTTCAAAGGATAAAAAATGAATCTTCAACTACTTAGTTTTTGCGTATGCAGATCACACAGAGTCGCGCCTAACGGAGAATAGTCTCATCTCGTTTGAGGACAATTACCGCGAAGCATCTACAAAAACTGATAAAAATGTTGGAAGTGCGTTTAAAGAGGTTAACCAAAACCCGGACATTTATAAGACGGCTTCCAAAAGTTTCGCATCGCTGAAAGCTGTTTCTTCTGAACCATCTACCGCGGATTTGCTAGCTAAAATAGTCGCAACCGAGGAAGAAATCGCTAAGACAAAAGAATCAATGATGAGCGCGATTACTAAGCAAGTTCAAGATAAATGCGGAAACGACCGAACTCTGAAAACTTCTTTTGAAACTATCGTAAGTGAAATATACTCGTCAGTGTCGCTTGAGTTTAATCTGAAGCTAGAGCAATTGTTGGTATCAGTAATGAATATCTAAGGACTGATTGAAAATTTAGAGAACCGAATTGCAAAATTAGAAGTGAAAATTGATGATTATGAGCAAGAAAAACAGCTTGGAACTCTAGTTTTTCACGGTATTAAGCAGCAGCCGGGTGTTGACTTGAAGTTGACCATTCTGAAATAGCCTCGCAAAAGCTGGGGATTTCCGGTATCTCTGATTGTGATTTTGCTATGGTTTGCAGGTCGAAATTGAATAATCCAGGTTCGGCAAACGATAAAGTTGCACCAGTGTTCGTGAGATTTTCTACCTGTGAGACAGCCCGTAAAGTATTTGCGAGTAAATCAAAATTGGCTGGTTCGAAAATCTTTTTGTCTGAGTCTCTTACCAAGCGCCGTCGCGATATCCTGAGTGCCGCGAGAGACAAGTTTGGCGTGAAAAATGTATGGTCAGATCGTGGCCAGGTTCCCGCAATGCTTCCGGGTGAGGGAGCTGCTCGTCGAATTAACTCGCTTTCAGATTGCGTTTAGTTTGTTGTTTATGAGTGGTTTGGTAGTGTTTATCTCATTAAGATGTTCTATATTACTCTTTATTTATATTTTTATTTTGTTGGTTATTTATTGATTTCTTATGAGTATAAATATCGTCCCGTTTGAGCGCGGAAAAGGGATGAATTATAGGATTCTTTTTTGCGTAAGTTGATATGAGTAGTAGTTTAAGTGGAAGATTGAGTGATTTGCAAAATAATCCGTTTAATGTTGATGATTATTTGTTGACGGATATTGGAAATGAAGGGTCGCAAATTAGTTTTCGTCCATCTCTTGATAGTATATATCGCCAGTTATCAACTTTGGAGGAGTTAGGCCGTTCTGGATTTCATGCATGTACATGGAATTGTCATTTAACGTCTTCTTACCATGAGATTTTTGATTTTATTTCCCGATCTAATAATTTACATATAATGGCATTATGTGAAACATTTTTGGGTCATGATACCCTTCTCTCGTCCTTTAACTTTCCAAGTTATGAACTGATTGCTCGAAGTCGATCGTCAATGGGACGTGGAGGCCTGGCTTTCATTGTCCGACAGGATTTGAATTGGAAAATTAGAAAGGATTTGGACATTTGGAAGGAGGGTAAGATAGAAACCCTTAGTATAGAAATTCAGTTTGAAAATCGAGCTTGTATTTTTACTGTTGTATATAAGACACCAAGTGCATCTTTTGAAGAGTTTGCTGAAGGATTTGAATGTCTTGCTGCAAAGGTAAATAGATCTAGTCAAGAGTTTATATGTATGGGAGACTTTAATTTTGATTTGTTAAATATACGTGGACCTAATTTGGAGTTTTTGAGCCTGATGATGTCAAATGATTTATACCCGACCGGGAGCATTCCAACGAGAATCACGGATCATTCGGAAACGCTCATCGATAATGTGTTTGTGTCTTCGGCGATACTAAGTAAAGCGTACTGCTCTGTTGTTATAAGCCCAGCCTCCGACCATCTTCCGGTTGCATTGCATTTGAATTCTGAAGTGAAGAAAAATAACAGAAAGAATAAAATACCAATGCGTGAACTGAAGCCAGTTAATCTGAAAAAATTTGAAGAACAAATTAGTGTTATTAACTGGGAAACAGTACTGAATGAAGATCATCCGTCGGAAGCATTTGAAAAGTTTAACCAAATAGTGTCGAATGTTTATGATAGCACGTGTCCGCTTAAAGAAACAAACCCCAGAAAGAATAAACCGAGAAAACCATGGTGTGATGATGAGCTGCTTAATCTGTTTAATATGAGAAATCAGGCGTGTGAGGAGCATCTGAATCATCCGCAGAATAATGAGCTCCATGTGATGTATAAAGAGCTAAGGAATAGGGCAAATGCCCTAAGAAGGAAAAAAAAGAAGGCATATTTTACAAATGTATTTGATGAAAGTAAAGGTAACCCCAAAGCAACATGGCAAGTTGTGAATGATCTTCTAAAAGGCCCTATGAAGCCATCGGAGCCAAAAATTGTGCTAAATAATAGGACCTTGGAAGAAACTGAGGAAATCTTCAACGCATTTGGACAATACATCTCTGAAATTGGCTGCAAGATTCAAGAAGAAGCAAGGAACTCCCATGTTTCGAATCAAGCAGTTTTGTGGATGAGCGAGGAAGAGGTTTCGAAATGAATTTCCAGCCTTGTACTGAAGAGGAGGTACGCAAAATTGTTAGCACGATTAAGTCAAACAGTGCAGGAGTTGATGGAATGAACCTTAGAACGCTCAAGTCGGTTCTGGTTTATTTGCTTCCTGTCCTCGTATACCTTATCAATATTTCTATGGAAAAGGGGATGTTTCCGAGTGCGCTTAAAATAGCTAAAGTTGTACCGTTGCACAAAGGTGGAGTCAAAACTGACATATCTAATTGGAGACCAATATCAATTCTCTCGATATATTCAAAAATTTATGAAAAGATTGTTCATCACCGGCTTTACGAGTATCTGATGAAAATTGGTGTTTTACACGATGGTCAATTTGGCTTCCGGAAAGGACATTCGACGACGCAGGCAGTCCAGCATCTTCTGGAAAATATTAACTCAGCACTTGAGAATGGCGAGCAGTGCATGGGCGTTTTTATTGATTTTAGAAAGGCTTTCCACACTGTTGATTTTAAGATTTTATTGGAAAGGCTGTGTTATTTAGGCATAAATGGTAGTGTTTTAAATTGGTTTGAATCGTATTTAAGTGAAAGCAGGCTACGAGTGACTATGAGTAACAAATCTTCTCAGCCGTTTCCCATAAAGTGCGGTGTTCCACAGAGCTCAGTTCTTGGTCCTCTCCTGTACCTGATATTCGTAGACACAATGAGATTCTACATTCCCGGAGCTTCAGTTGCTTATTTTGCTGACGACACGGCTTTAGTGATTGCAGCAAAGTCGCTGCAAGAGCTCTTGTTCAAGGCTAATAAGGCGCTGGATGGCCTACATGAATTTGTTTGTGCTAGCCTACTTAGCGTCAATGCATCAAAAACTAATTTTATGATGTTTACGAGGACTGGTTCTTTTTCCACTCTCCCTGGTGTTATTATTTACAATGGCCTACCGCTCTCACAAGTCGAAGAGATCCGATATCTGGGATTCATCCTGGATCGAAACTTGAGTTGGAGAAAACACTGCGACATCATAGCATGCAAGCTGGCACGAGGCCTTGGATTTCTGAACTGTTTTCAAAATTTTTTACCTTTGAATATTCTGCTTTAAATGTATTTTTCCATGATAGCGCCTTATATAAATTATGGTTGTTTGATTTGGGCGAGTAATTTTAGTTGCAATTTTAGAAGAGTTCAAGTTCTGCAGAATAACCCTAAGTTCACACAGATGCGATTTTACGCAAAAATGCGCATTTTTGCGCGACCCGTCAAGTTCCATGCGTTGTCTGATGCCCATTTCTGCGTTATGACGGCTTGACGCATGGATTAAAATAATTCAACCATTCTGCACCTTTATCAATTTATTTATGTTGTGCATCTACTGGACAGTATCTGTGCAACTTTACAGTCTATTTTACTGGATAATATATAGTAAGAAATAGGTTGTTTTTATCAAGGGTAGCTAATCTGAACCTTTACTGTTCCCCCTCTAGTGGGAGGGAGCAGAGACCCTCCAACACAACTAGGATAAACAGTAAAAAGTGAGTCATTTGTATTCTGCTTCTACTGAAAAGTATCTATGCAGCTTTACAGCCCAATGGACTGAATAATTTACAGTTAAAAATAAGTTGTTTTTGTCAGGGGGAACTAGTCTGCACCTTTATCTTTACAGATTCTTGAATTAAAAAAAAACCTAGCTCCAGTTTAGTTTTTTGCTCACTTGACGTTTGTGGTGTAGGCTCCTTGGTAAACCTGTTATAGAGCTGCCCATGTACCATATGGTGCAGGTGTACTGGCCAATAGAACCAGGATATACAATGAGAAGTGATTTGTTTATATTCTGCTATTACTGGACAGTATCTGTGCAACTTTACAGCTCAATTGGATGAATAATATTGAGTAAAAAAATAGGTTTTGTTTACAGTGGGCAGCTCTACTACAGGTTTGTGTCCTTGAAAATTTTGATTTATAGGATCAGAGGAATGAATATTCAGAGTAATTGATTATTGTATTTGGACAGAGCATTAAATTTTCAATTGAACAGTATATTTATTTCTTATCTATTTTATTATGGCCCGGTGTTCCAAATTGATCAATTTTTCATTGTTCCCTGTCACCATCATGTCACCATGCAGTGGTTGCCAGAGAGTAAACATAAAGTAATTTGCTACCTTTTAGATCAAATTCCATTTTATATTGTGATAACAATACAAAATGGAATTTACACCATATACTGCAGGGGTGCCTAATCTGTCCCTGTATCAATGATTGAAGTAGCATCTCATAGCCAACAAAAGCTTTAGGTTCTCTTGAGCACATTAGCTTATGTTTTTTTTTTAATAAATAAGGATATAATCCTATACAACACAGCCCAACCCTCTCATAAAAGAGGAGTAGGGAATCTGTTTTGGTACCCATACCAAACTATCTATTTTAAGATCTCTTGGATTAATTTGTATATATTTATTATTTCTTCTTGTACTTGGCATCCACACAAAGACCTGTGTTAAGTTGCAGTTGCACCTAGGTTCCAGGCTTCTACATTCACGTTGAGTATTCTCTCTTGATAAGATCTGTGTTATTGGCCACTTGTTTGTTGAAATTTTAATTATATTTTACCTCATAGAATATTCTCATCATCTAGTTAGTGAGCACATCACAAAGAAAATGACTGGGTAAGGCTTACAAGCAGAGTTTCCCTAATGACATATACTAGGGATTCCTCATCCAATTGCAGAATAAAATTTGATGATGTAAAAATGATGAAGAAGATTGGATCTATTAAACTAGTGTGAGGGGAAAATGGTGTTTTCATAACTGTTTTAATTAAAGTTAGTAGACTTCAACAAAAAGTTCAACATAACCCAACTAATTTCATCATTTTATTAAATGACCCCTAGTTGAGATCAACTACATTTTCCTAGTTCTGTGATATTGATAAAGTTCTCATGTCTTCTAAAACCAAATTTTATGAAAAGATTATACAAATCAAATTCTCATCCAGTTTTCTTTCAGTTGAACACTGTCAAAAACAGTGGAGATCCCTTCAAGATGGCTTCAAAAGGGAGAAAAAGGCCCAAATGTCCAAGAGTGGGTCTCAGGGAGGAAGAGACAAGAAGCCTTGGAAGTGGTTTCAGAGCTTTCTGTTCCTCAAAGATCACATGGCAGATAGACAGACAGAGTCAAATTTTGCAGAAGTACTAAATGTAAGTATCTCATATTGCTGATTGGCCGGGCAATATTTTAGTATACTTAGTCAAATATTGAATTAGCAAAGGTTGCAAGTTTAATGTTCCATCAGCCAATCATGCCACACACACATACTAATGCTTTTACTCAAAAATGGTGGGGAGTCTTCCCTCCTATTAGTCAAGGAGTCCAAAAAGTTTTAGTTTATGGAGCGAAGCTTTGCAATAAGAACATATTCCTTCTATTGATTAAATTAAAAAAAAAACAAGTGAAAGGGGCTGTCCCCTCCTCAACGCCGTGCTCTTTACGCTAAAGTTTTTCATTGTTAAAAAAAACAGAGTTGTGAGAAAGTCAAGTTTTAGTGTAAAGAGCGAGGTTTTGAGGAGGGGACAGCCCCTTTCATGTACAGAATAATTTCTTTTCATTTTAAGTTTTAATGTCGTTCCTTACTTTCAGTTAAAAAAACTTGTTTTTTTTCTAATTTAATTTTTGAACGTTTTTGAATTAATGCAGGTTTTGATTTTGGCTCACCGTACATGAATAATTAAAAAAAAAATTGAATATTAATTTTACTTTTATTTGGTTAAATGGCTTTCTCGAAACCTGTTTAATTTTATTTACGAGGGTTTTTATTAGTAATAAATATACGTAACTTACGAATTAACTTACGTAACGAACCTCTTTATTCTTAGATTTTTAATACGTATATTAGAGGGTCGCCCCCTAGTTAATACCTTGCTCTTTAATCTAAAGTTCGAGTTTTGTTCCAATTCTTTAAAAATGACCCATTAATCACAAATGCCGTTAATTAGAATAAATGCTCTTATGAAAGTACTAAATAATCTTTGGCTTAAAGAGCGAGGTATTGACTAGGGAATGAACCCAATCGTATACGTAATGTTTTCTGTCGTTTTAAGTTTTGATGTTGCTCCTTACTTTCAGTTAAAATACTTGTTTTTTTTATGTATAATTTCTGATCTTTATTTAAATAATGCTGGGAAATCTGGCGCCCCCTTCATAGCAATGTCCCTTCTCCCATGAAACCTTCCTTCATGGTAAGATCCTCCCACATAACCCCCAAACCACCCCCCCGCCACCCCCACTACCACAAAAAATCCCCTCTGAAAACGTCCGTATACTTCCCAATAACCAATACTATATGTTAACATTGGGTAAAGTTCATAACTTTCAGCCCTCGCCCCGGGGACTTTGGGGGATTAAGTCATCCTAATAGACATAGTTATCATATTTTTGACCATGCTGAACAAAACGGCTATCTCAAAATTTTGATCGGGTGACTTTGGGAAAAAAAAGAGCATGAGAATGGGGCCTAGTTGCCCTCCATTTTTTTGGTCACTTAAAAAGGCACTAGAACTTTTAATTTCCGTTCGAATGAGCCCTCCCACGATATTCTAGAACCCCTGGGTTGATACGATCACCCCTGGGAAAAAAATTACAAATAAATAAACAGGCATCCATGATCTTTCTTCTGGCAAAAAATGCATAATTCCACATTTTTGTAGATAGGAACTTAAAACCTCCGTAGTAGGGTTCTCTGATACGCTGAATATGATGGTGTGATTTTCATTAATGTTCTATAATTTTTAGGTGGTCTTTCCCCCTTTTTCTGAAAATCAGCCAAATTTTCTCAGGCGCGTAACTTTTGATAGGTAGCACTAAAGTTGATGAAACTTATATATTTTAAATTAGCATTAAAATCTGATTCTTTTGATGTATCTATTGGTATCAAAATTCCGTTTTCTACAGTTTTGGTTACCGTTGAGCCGGGTCACTCCTTACTTACAGTTTGTTACTATGAACTGTTTGAAAATTTTGTTGATGTAGGTCTCATGAAATACTGAAATATCCCTTGGTAGATCAAATTTTTGAATAATAATAATTATTAAATGTAAAAATATTGGCGCAAGCCTCTTACAAAATGTATTATATAATTTACATTTTTTACATAATTTAGGTTGAGATAGAAACACAAGATGTGATCGAAGAAATCGTCCTGGCTGGTATCGATGATTCATCGGGAACTTCAACTTACCAAATACCGTCTTCAACTTCAACCCCAATCTCAACTGGACCTCCAAGCTCGAGTGTCCGAATACCAGCATCAAGTCCTGAGACTTCACAGCCTCCTTCAAAAAAAGGGAAAGTATCCAATAAAACTTCACTGCTTGAGGAGGAACTGATAAATGCAATCAGAGAAGATGTTGATTGCGACAAGGCATTTTGCGAAAGTCTTGTTGATGATCTGAAGAGGCTTGATCTGGCCACTAAAACTTTCCTCAAATATAAGATTCAGCAATTGGTTTATTTAGTGTCCAGCGGCCAAATGAGAGACGATAGTTAGAAATTTATCTCATTAAATTTCAAAACGTTGTTTCTTTTCACTTTTTGTTCGAATTTTCTTATAAAAGCTTTCTTACATTAAATAGTTCAGATAAAAGACAAGAAAAGCTGTTACACTATTGGAATAAATACTCGTTTTGCCAAGGTAAAGCACCTTCACTTGAATAAAAAAATTCAGAAAAATTATTGCGAATAACAATTGCTGCACTGCTAGAATTGTTTGAACCCAGGCGATTGAGTGTTTGCCCCCAGGTAGATTGCACTGCATGCCTCCATGTTCCATCAATTATTCTTCCATTACTGCTTGTAGTGTCACCGAAAATTCTGGGACAATAATCCGAGCCTCTTGCCATTAAAAAATTGTGCAAACAGCAGCATGCCTTTATAATTGAGTCAATCGTTTCAAGTTTGCTGTCAATTGTTGTATAAAAAATCCGCCATCTGGCAGCCAGAATACCAAAGGCATTTCCTACCACAAGTCTTGCCCTGGATAACCTATAGTTGTAAGCTCTCTTCTGCCTTTCTGCTATGCTTAATCCACCAGGATAGGGTCTCATAATATTTTTTCTCAGAGGGAAAGCCTCGTCAGCTACAAAAACATAAGGCATCACCATCCCATTGGCAATTGGTTGCGGATGTGGTGTGTCAATTGTCTCATTTATAATTGACCTTCCAAAAGTTGATCTTGTAAATACACCAGAATCTCCTGAGCTGCCTTCTGATCCAACATCTACTAGCATAAATTTATAGTCTGCATCCACGACAGCCATGAGAACGATGCTGTAGAACTTTTTGTAGTTGTAGTACTGAGAGCTACTATTCTTGGGGCATCGAATTCTAATATGCTTGCCGTCTATCACACCAATACAGTTTGGGAAATTCCAGTGACTTGTTGAATTTTTGTTGGTTGGATAAAAAGTCTATTAAAAAAGAAAAATGAAAAAAGTCAAGTTTAAATCAATTTATTTTATTTGAAGACAAATTTCACATCAAATTGAGATAGTTGAACTAACCATGAAGCCTGAAGAAAAGTGTAGAAACTATCAGATTGTATTTTAGCAGTTTCAGTAATAATGATCTTCTTTCATAAGTTTGAGGCAAAACAAGATTCAATGGTGAACTTGCTGTGAGTTTTGCCATTTTTTATATTTATTTGTCATTTTGATATTTTTGGCAAATGTGTGTTTGTTGTCAATAAATAAGCACAAATTAAAAAAAAAAATCAAGATCAAAATTCTAAGCTGAAGTATAGACAGGTAGAAAGTATGACTACCTTCAGGTAACATCAAATTGAGATTGTTGAACTAACCATGGAACCTGAGGAAAAGTGTGGAAACTATCAGATTTTATTTTAGCAATTTCAGTAATAATGATCGTCTTTCATAAGTTAGAGGCAAAACAAGATTCAATGGTGAGCTAGCTGTGAGTTTTACCATTTCTTAGGTTTATTTGTCATTTTTGACATTGTTGGCAAATGTGTGTTTGTTGTCCATAAAAAATCACAAATTCAAAAAAAAAAAAAAATCAAGATCAAAATTCTAAGCTGAAGTATAGACAGGTAGAAAATATGACTACCTTCAAGTAACATCAAATTGAGATTGTTGAACTAACCGTGAAACCTGAGGAAAAGTGAGGAATAATGATCTTCTTTCATAAGTTAGAGGCAAAACAAGATTCAATGGTGAGCTAGCTGTGAGTTTTGCCATTTTTTATATTTATTTGTCATTTTGATATTGTTGGCAAATGTGTGTTTGTCGTCAATAAATAATCACAAATTAAAAAAAAAAAAAAATCAAGATCAAAATTCTAAGCTGAAGTATAGACATGTAGAAAGTATGACTACCTTCAGATAACATTCCTCCCTTTAAGAGTACCGGAAAATAATACTTAAAATGTAGTTTTTGAACATGGAGTAGCATAAAAATGATCCCATCCCCACAAAAAAAAAAAAATTGGATAGACCCACTTTGAAAGAGAATTCTGAGATTGCCAATGTTTTTTTTTTCCAAATTTAGGAAATGTATTTGCATATCTTTAAGACCTTATAAGTTGGGATTGAGCAAAATTGTGAAGCTGAAAACAATTTTGTTGTACTTCATTTAAGCTGAAGATCTATTTTGCAAGGTTTCAAGGTTTTATAACACACATATTTTTAATGGTCATCAAAGGTCAGGACCCTCTAGAGGGAGAAGGAGTAGAGGTAGGTACTTCAAAATACCTTCCCAGGGCATCCTTTATCCTGTTGACCCATCCCTGAAAGTTCCATTTCCCTAGCCTAACCCCTTTCCAGGATATCCAAAAGTAGCTAAAGTAGAATTTTACCAAAGTGAAACCTTGCAAAATAGATATTTGGCTTAAATGAAGTACAACCAAATTAGGTAAATTTTTACCCAATCATATTATTGACTTATGAATAAAGTGAATATACCACTCAATGCCTTTTTTTATGCTCTTTCCAAATATAATAATCATTTTTGTTGGAAATGAATTTTACCCCCACCCTTATATACATCAATTCAGGGTATATATTTGCACATTAGGGGGGTGGGGCAAATTTTATTTCTGGTGTAAATGGGAGGTAAGTTTAAACTTAACCCCCACCCCCCTAATGTGCAAATATATACCCTGAATTGGTATATATAAGGGTGGGGTAAAATTCATTTCTGACAAAATTGATTATTATATTTGGAAAGAGCATAAAAAAAGGAAAGAGCATATTTGGAAAGAGCATAAAGATCAGTGCCAAAAAGTAATACTTGACTTCTCTTCTTGAGTAAATATATAGCTAATAGTTTTTTCTGCTTTTTGCTCAATCCCATATTTGCGTTAAAACGGGTACACCGGACCGATTTGATATGGACAGTTCTGCGTTATTGCTGCATCCGTTATGCGTGAGCCGTTTTGCATGAGAAAAAAAACCGGATCTGTGTGAACCAAGGGTAAGGCCATAAGATTGATTGGAAGGTATGATCGCGGTATTCATAGCACTGAATCACTTTTTAGAAAGTTTAAAATTTTAAAGGTTGGTGAAATAAAGGATTATCAAATTGGAGTATTTGTATTTCAGTGTCTGAATGGTCTTGCACCGGATTTTTTTATGAATATTTTTAAGCCTAATTCGTTTTATCACGATTATTCGACTAGGAGTGCGAATAGTCTTGCATCTGAGCCACGGAACACAACAAGAGCGAGTCAAGTGACCAGACACATGGGCCCGTCAGTTTGGAATTCGTTCCCAGATTCTGTTCGTCAAGCTGAAAGTGTGCCGCAACTTAAAACCCGTATTAAAAATCATTTCTTTTCAGCAATTTGGTAGTGTTAAAGGTTCGAGAGAAGGCTTTTTTTTTGTAGATATTTTATTTTTTTTTTTTTTATATTTTGTGCCATTATATATTTATCATTAATTTCAGTTATTATTATTGTTTTCCCCTTTTTTCATTTTAATTGGTTAGATGATTTGGCATGCATGATATCCAACCGGTCGCTTTTTCAAGCATCTTCTTGCTTTTGTGGGACTTGTTGTCACATTGAGTTGTTTTTTTGTTAATAAAAATGTATGAACCTGAACCTGTTTCATTTATTTATCAATGCTGATTTGTGGTAGTTTTACGCCTGGTAGATTATTTGATTTTATTTTTTCTCATATTTGGTTTAATGGAGTTCTTTACTTTCTCAGAAAAACTTTTTTTGTGGAAGAAGTTTTTTCAATTAATTGTTAGTAAAGATGGTGGGAGCAGTGAAGAATTTTAAAGTAGAATAGCCAAGGCTCAGGGTGTTTCTTCACAGTTAAAAAAAAGTTTTGAAGAATTGGAAGATAAGTCACCAAACCAAGATTAGAATATTAGAAGCTACAATGATGACAGTGGTCAAATATGGCTCTGAAGCATAGGCGCTCAGAAAAGCGGACGAAGATTTGCTAGATGTTTTCCAGAGAAATTGTTTAAGGATTGTTCTGGGTACCCGGCTGACTGACCGGATTTCTAACAATAGGCTATACAAAAATTTGCTTCAATACCGTTCTCTAGGGCTATAATGAAAGAAAGGTTTAGGTGGCTAGGGCATGTTGTGCGGATGAAGGATGACAGATTGCCGAAGTTTTTTCTTTTCGGCCAACCGCCTAGGGCTAAACGGAAAGCAGGTCATCCTCGTCTGGGGTGGGAGGACGTCATAAAGAAATATTTAAAGGAAATGGGCATTTTTATAAACCAGCATTTTTACTTATGCTGGTTTATGATTTTACTAGTGTGAAAGTCTGTTGTTTCTTGCTTCCCTTGCTAGGTTTCTTCTCATGTTGTGTGTGTGTGTTGTTGGAAACTTATGATTTGGTATTTTTAGTTATGCTGGTTCATAATTTTACTTGTATGAAAGTCTGTTGCTTCTTGCTTTCCTTGCTAGGTTTCTTCTCATGTTGTGTGTGTGTTGTTGGAAACTTATGATTTGATATTTTTAC
>JAQQPU010002922.1:38749-62787 GCA_029168905.1 Artemia sp. Kazakhstan ARC1039 | reverse complement strand
TTTTGACTTGGTAGGTGCAATGCGTAAATCTGAATGTTGAGAAAATTCTTCAAATTGGAAAAGTGACTTTTGCAGCTTTGACTGTGCAATCTCAAAGGTGTTGCCAGATGACCATAGTACCAGATCATCAGCATATTGTAGATTCGTTTGGGGGAGATTCATGTCTCAGAGATACAGGGCAAAAAGGAGGCAGCTAAGGACTGCTCCCTGAGGAAGGCCTTTGGTTATTGTCTTTTGGGGTGAAGAGGCTGAACCTACACAAACAATGAAACTTCGCAATTCTATGAAAGATTTTATAAAAGATACTAGCTTGAGGGGTAGTCCAAGGTTTGCAAGTTTAATTAAAAGGATTTGGTGGTTCAAATTGTCATATGCCCCTTCAAAATCTAGGAAAGCTGCAACTAGGAAATTATTTTTGAGAATGATTCATTTATTGCATTTCTTAACAATATGAAAGCATCTGTTGAGGAATGGTGTTTCCTGAAGCCAGTTTGAGTGTGAGGGATCATATTATTTTTTTTCAAGAAACCAGAGGAGTCGGTAATAGATCATTTTCTCCATTATTTTCCCCATCACAGGAGTAATCATTATGGGCCTATAGGACTCCGGGTTATTTTTGGGTTTGTTTTTCTTTAGGATTGGTAAGAGGGACGAACATTTCCAGATAGTGGGGAACATAGATGAAGTCCAAGCATGATTATAACAATTTAGAAGTATTTGTTTGTATGAAGGGGTGAGATTCTTTATCCATGTACGGCGTATATTGTCATAGCTGCCGCTAGTCTTGGTCCTAGCATGATGTATTACATTGTTCATTTCCTGGATTGAAAATGGGCTGGTTATATACTCGGATCCCGGGCGAGGTTGTTAACTTGGGCTCATAGGAATTGGGGGTATTTTGCTACAAATGTTTGATGTTAGCTTATTAACAAAAAGAGTGGCAAATAGCTTAGCTTTTTCATTATCATTGCCATAATGGGAATTATTATATATAAGCTCATATAGGAGTGGGTTGGGGGAAGTCTTTTTCCCACAGATGTGGCTTATGACTTTATGTATAATTGGCTCATGTGTTTCTCCGGAGAGATTATTTGCAAAATTATTCCAGTAGTTATATTTATCATTTATTATGTTCCTTTTTAGATTCTGCTTGTAATTTTGTTAAATATGTAGTGGGTGATGGTTTTTTTTAAGAATGTTCTCCTAGCTGCCTTTTTGTTCTCCATTTATTTTGGCACTCATTTGTCCACCATGCTATGGGAATATGTTTAGGGAAGGTTTTCCTGGGTGTTGTCCTGGGGATAGCATGATTAGCTGTATTTATTAGTAAGGATGCCAAAACTTCAGCATGTGTGTCAGCTGTTGCATTTGAAATGCATGAATTTTGAGTGAAACTTGTAATTTCATCATTTAGCTTATTTTGGAACATAGGCCAATTTGCTTTAGTATTGATATAAATGGAGGTATGCGATAGGGTTTCAGCAGGTTCGTTTAGGGAGCAAACTATGGCAAAGTGGTCAGTACATAGACTATCAATTTTATTTATATAAATTTTATTCAAAATATTTAGACACAATTTGTAAGTCAATTAAAGAGAAACTGCCACTTTTGGGGTTGAAATATGTATTCAGCTTTGGAGGGGTAGCAACAGCTAATTCATTATTATTTGAAGTCATATGCTCAATGAACTTACCAGTTTTATTTGCTGGTTTATTCCCCCATTAAAGGCTGTGGGCATTAAAGTCTCCACAAATAATAATATTTTTCAACATATTAGAATTATTTATATAGCTGAAGAAATCCATGGCATCTGTAGTTTGGCCATTAGGGTTATAAAAGCTTATTATGTAAGCATGGGCGCCCATATGGGGGGGGGGCGGGGGGGGCCCTTCCCCCCCCCCTGGCTGAATGATGCTGCCTTATTTTTATATTTTTGTTCTGAGATTTCTATTATATAGCATTAAAAGTAGCAATTAGACGAAGTTTGCCCCTCCCCCTGGAATTCAGCTTATGGGCGCCCATGTATGTAAGTTTTTGTTTTATTCAGCCAAACACTGATACCAATTGCATCAACATCATTTACAAAATCTGGAAAGTTGATGCCACAGAATTTTATATTATTGTTAACTATTAAAACTACTCCACCTCCTTTTCTCTCTTATGATCCAGCCTTTCTCAGGATAGTGTATCCCAGAGACTTAATTTGTTGATTTTGGGTTAAATGAGTTTCCTGGAGGCAAGCAATATTGATGGAATTGTTATTCATAAAAGATATTAGTTCATTTAACTTATTTTCTGTAAGTGATTTTACGTTCCACTGGAGTATGGATATGTGTTGTGTTGTTGTTTTATTTTTCATATGACTGTGTATCAATGTTCAGCTTTGTTAATAGTAGAGCAAGATCTTTTTTTGCTTGAATGAGCATATGATTAGGGATGTAGATTTTTGCCAATTCAGCAATGATTTTTGTTTTCTGTTGTTGTTGTATATTCATGGCCCGAACTGCATTGCAGTTTAGAATGAATAAGCATATATTTGGGGTTTGCATGTTTGGCTCTGCATCCAGTTTGTCAGTTAAGGGATTAATTCCTGGTAGTGTTTCTGGTTTGCTTCTTCTTGAGAGGGGGTGCCAGGCCGACCTCATCTCACTAGGCAAGGAGGCTTGTTAGCTTGGTGATTCTTTCTGATAGAGATGTGAGCTGGGGGGCTTAAAGGATGGTGTTTTGTAAGGAGTACTTGATGCATTGGGAGTGTTTGACTTGGGAGTTTTATTTGATTTCAATATAGATTTTATTTGGTGTGATTGGGCAGCAATTGCTTCCATAGCTGCAAAAGGGTATGGAATGGCCTTCTCTATTGCTATTTAGAGTGTTAGTGCTCTTTTCTTATATGCAGGGCATTGTGATTTATTGGTGGATTCATGTGGGCCTTTACAATTGATACATGTAGACTGAGTGTTGTTGCAAGTTGTCAACTCTTTAGGATGGGAGTCTTTACAATTACTCCAGGCTAGGAGAATTTCATTGAATTTATATGTTGTGTGTCCCAGTTTCAGACACTTCTGACACTGGATAGGCTTTGGCTTGTATTCCTTGTGCGGTTTGATTTGCCCAAATAGGAATAACTTTTCTAGGATATTAATTTTTCCTTTCAGTGTAAATAGGAAAGATCTACTTGTTTTAATTCATTAGAGTTGGGTTTACCCAGTTGAGTGACATCTTCTATAGGGATTGTTTTACCAGCCATATGTGACAGCCCTTCTTTTAACTCCTGAATTGGTATTTCTAGGGGAACATTATAAACTACTATTTTTGTTGGGGATTGTTTTGGGTTCCATTTGGACGAGTTAATTGGGGTATTCAGAAGAGATTTTAGATTAAGTATTATATCAGCTGATTTCTGATCTTGGACAGCTATTAGCAAAGATCCATCACGGTGAGTGTTAGGAGAAAATATTTATTTTAACATTTTGAAAATTGCAACATTTTGAAATTAAAGATAGATTTATCGAAACCAGTTCCATAAATAAATTAAAACACGGAACGGTGTCCTTTGACTGTTCACAAAATATCAGAGAATATCTTGATAATATACGCATTTCGGTAGATGCAAAATACGGAAGAGGTTCAGGGCAACTGTATGAAAAATTCATACTAAATACCTTTTTGCAAGGGCTACCCCCAAAACTATATAGAGTGTGTTATATCCAAAAATATTCAGACGTTGGATCTCGCAGTTCAGGAGGTAGAGCGATTGATCGAAGTCGACACGATGGTCGCAAATCACAGTAAAGCAAAAATAAATAGCCTAGGCGATTCAAATGCGAACATAAACTTCAAGGGCGATCAGGCGTCCCCCAATTTCTTTTCAAGGGATAACTCCCCAGTGCCAACAAGAAATAAAACGCAAGAACCCGCTATGCAGAAAACAGTACGTTTTCAGCCTGTCAAACAATCCAATTATGAAAATAACCATACAATAATAAGATGCTATAATTGCAATTGACCTGGACACATCGCGAGAGAGTGCCATTATGTCCCCAACCGCATGCCAAGAATTGCTGTTGGCAGTAGGCAAAATTATTGCAAACATTTGTTCGGAAGAACAAATTTTAGCGCCGGTGGTGCACTAGGCTATAACCAGGGAAGAATGCGCCAATCAGTACCTTACAACGCGTACCAACAAAATTTTTATGCCCCTCCTCCCAATAGACAAATTAATTACAGATTTGAAAACCCAAATACTCGCCAAAGCCAATATAATGCGAGAATGCTATATAGAAATCACGAAAATTTGCCGACGAGAAATGAAAATTTTGCAAGCCAACGGCATTGGCAGTCAGCACCAGCAAGCGGCACTGACGCAGGACATCCAAGTTACCATAATAATACATGGCAAAGGCAGAAAGACGTAAATCAATTAAATATGCCTACGGAACCTCATATGTCTGAATACCCGTTGCAGGCACTGACGCATGAAATAAATCAGCAGGGAAACGTTTCAGGCCCCTCAAAAATATAAATTGGACCCGGAGGGTGCCTAGAATATTAAATAGGTCCAAACTGATAGTGGTTCCGTCTTGTAGTGATAGCATTAACAAGTTACCTATATTTAATGATTTTTGTGTAGAAAACGTTTACTTTAAGGCCTTCGTTGACAGTGGAGCTACGGTCAATATCATAAGCTCATACGTATTTAGTATGTTGCCTCTGCATATTAGGCAACAAAGAAATTTTAATAATCCCAATTTAACTAGTGTGACAGGGCATAAATTGGATGCAAGAGGTTCAATTTGCCTAAACGTAAAAAGGGACAATAGGATCTTTTTGACAAATTTTATAATATGCGATAACTTTCCGTACGAAGCAATCATAGGCGCAAATTTTTTAAGGTCCAATAGAGTACTATTAGACGTGGCAAACGAGAGGCTTGTCTACCCGGCTAAGGTAGGGGAAGAAATTTCCACCTTAAGAAATCGTAACAGAGGAGACGAAGACAACGTAACAGTAAACAAAATTTCTGACGGTATAATGTCTCAATCTTTTGAACCTCATATCTCGCAAGGAGGAAAAGGAATAATCAGAAACTTGTCCAATTATTCTGAAAGACATTGCAGAGATGAAGTAAATTTAAAAAATAAGGGTATTGAATCTGCGAAAATAAAAATAGGAGATATGCGACAGTACAGGTCATACGAAATTAAGACAATAGCGGAATTATGGAAAAACATAGTAAAACCAAACGTGGCGCCGCAAGATGCCGCAATGGCGCAGCATAGCGCCAGTATGAATCTAATAAACAATGAAAATAAAGAGCAATATTACGGATTCGCGATAAGGAAAACAAAAGTCCCTCCCAAAACGATGCAAAAAATTCAAATATCACAGATGATTGAACCAGTGGTTAGCAAATCCGAAATATGGTTTGCGACCCCATCAGTTGGAATTCCTGAAAATCTGCTATGTGAGGAACAAATTATATTTTACGACAAAGGGGAAGGTTTTATATGGATAACTAATAACCACGAAAATGATACAATTACAATAAAAAAGGGGACGTGTTTAGTTCAAATCCAAGTTTTATCAGAGAATGATTTAAATAGATGGAAAATTCTAAAAGAAACCTAGTTAACGGCATTAAAACCTCAAATAACAGGTACCCTCTAAATAAATCGTAATTTTTAAACAAATTTAATATGGATCATATTACGGACATGGAACTTAAGAACAAATTATGCGAATTATTATGGACTTTTAAAGATGTATTTTCCGCATCTGAAGATGATATCGGACTGACACCGTTTTATGAACACTCAATTTTAACGACTGGTAATCCTGTAACGAAACAGCCATATCGTGTGCCGTATAAGCACAAAGAGGGGTTAAAAAAATAAATCCATGAATTAGAAAAAAATGAAATTATACGCCCAAGTATAAGTCCGTATAGTGCACCAGTGATCTTAGTACCAAAGAAGAATGGTGACCTTAGACTTGTAGTAGACTATAGAGCCCTCAACAAACAAGTAGTTAGTGATAAATTTCCTGTACCAAGGGTAGATGAAATTCTTGACTCAATTTCAAGCAAAAACAAAATTTTTACTTCTTTGGACCTTACCCAAGGCTACCACCAAGTGAAAATAGATGTCTTGGATTTTCATAATCCATCTAGCTAGAATGCCCGTGGGGTTTTTAAATGTGCACAGATACTGCAAGATTTTATGGTCTGATCGTAGTATAAATTTTCTACCAATTAAATAGTGTCTAAATTTGTCCAAGTGGTGGATTATAGATAATAATTCTAAGTTTGTGGCGGAATAACTACTTTCGCCTTATGATAAAGTTCTAATAGAATAGCATATAACTTTTTCTATTTATTTTTGTTTAGGCGTTCCCTCTAGAGGATTAGGTTTTTCTACCGGGATTATTTGCGAAAGAATTGTGCCAATGCCTTTTGAACTAGCATCGGTTGTGACCACAAATTGTCCGTTTTCGATATCAGGAAGTGATAATATTGGTTCAGAAGTGAGTGCCTTTTTCAGACGGTCTAGGGAAGTTTGAGCTTCCTGGGACCAGGTAACATTATGGGAGTTCCCTTTAGTTAATTCCGTGAGGGGTTTCGCAATTTGGGCGTAATTGCGCACGAATTTTCTAAAGTAGCCAGTAAGACCTAAAATTCCCCTTAATTCTTTCATAGTTCTGGGGGGCTTGAGGTTTTCAACACATTTTATTTTATCAGGGTCTGGTTATATCTCTCCTTGTGTTACTACTACCCCTAAAAATTTAATTTTAGGTTGGAATAAATTTACTTTCTCAGGCCGGCATTTTAAATTGCCTTGTCTGAACTTCTCGATCACCTTAGCTAATGTTGCTAAGTGTTGTTCAGTGTTTTCTCCCACGCATATGACGTCATCGACAAAATGAATGATATTCTTTAATCCTCTTAACAGGTGTAATAGGGGTCTACATAGCGCGCTTGAACTTGTTTTAAGTCCAAATGGTACCCTTAAGTATTCATATGAACCACATTCAGGCACTGAAAATACAGTTTTATGGACATCTTTTTTACCTGTGTTTATTTCATTTTATATGTCTGTATCTAGCCTAACGACAGGTAATTAGTTCGCATGTCTCCAAGGCACGTTCCCAAGGAATCTGATCTCCAGATAGCTCGAGGAGAAGAGGTCACATTTATATGGCTACACATTTTATTTTCCCTCATTAATTGAGGGTGGCGTAGGCCTTGTTGGCACGATCTGTAGCGCTATAAGCGGCGCTATCGGAGAACTTATAAGGTGTAAGTTCACAGCTTTAGGGTACGATACTAGATTTGACGCGGTCAATATTTATGACCACAATTAAGCCCAGTCCCTTTCTTTTATAGCCACACTTTCCTCATAGCCACATAAAATTTTCATCGCTACATCTCGACACTAAATGCCCATAAGGATAACGAAAAGCCCTGGATAGCAGACAAGATCATTCATCTCTGAGATGAAAAGTGTAGTGTCGCCAGCAAGCTTGACAGAAAGCAGAGACCGATACAAGAAAAATGGTTGTAGATAAACCAATACGTCGTGCTCACTGTGCCTTTGTTAAATATAAATATGAACAGTATGAAACGGCTTTTAAAAAAGGAGACTCAGACTTCATGTACAGAAGAGCAAGGGAACTGGCTAAAAAGAAGGATCTTAGGACTTGCTCTCTTCTTGACGAAAACTGCAACCACATACAATCCACAGATGGAATCCGATCTAGATGGAAAGTAAACTTTGTCAATAAATTAAAGTCAGCCAATCTTCCTGACCCAACCGTGCCATCCACTTTCCCCATAATTGCTATCAACCCAAGCCCACCTCCGCTCTACTCTAAGATTGAAGCAGCCATCAGATATATGAAGACTGACAAAGCTTCTAGCTCTGATGGAATACAGGCAGAACATATGAAACTTAATTGTGAACCCCTCGTTGATCTTTATTATAAAGTCACCACAGATGCCTGGGAATTAGGTCACTTTCCCACACCATGGTGTGAAGCCACGATAGTCCCTCTACATAAGAAAGGCTCAAAAGCAGCCTTGGACAACTACCGATCCATCACTCTGACCATTCATGCCACTAAAATAATGACAAAAGTCATGGTAGGGCGCATTTGAGCCATGTGCTGTCATTCCAGAATACTAAGTGGGCTTTAAACCAAATAGGTCAACAGTCCACCAGATTTTCACATTCCATCAGATCATATCTTGAACGAGAATGCAGTATTTCTAAACTCTTTAAAGATTTCAAACAGGCCTTTGACCTCATTGGCTCTCTCCAAGGGCCTATGGCACATTCTTCTTAACTTTGGAATTCTATCTAATTTAGTCTCCCTCATAAGGGACAGATCCACGAATTTCAAAAGCCGTGTAATGACTGGGGAAGACCTTACCCAAAGCTTTGCAACATCAATCGGTTTTCTACAAGGCTGCTTGCTATCACCGGAGCTCTTCAATCACTTTTTAACTGCAGTCCTTTCAGTAACTGATAGCCTATCCAGTGCCCTTATAGGAAGGGTAATGATACACAAACTTGCCTATGCCGATGATACAGCCCTTATTTCTGAGTTCCTTCGTGATCTTCAGTCCTGGACTGACATCGTCCACACAACAACCAATCTCTTTGGGATGATCATCAACACCTCGAAAACGATTCTCATGCATTACTCGTGCATACCTTATTCTCAGGTAAACTCCTGCCACCACCTTGAACATAATAATATAGAGTGGGTCGGTGAATTTACCTACCTTGGTAGCTTACTCACCTCCGACAGTAAGCACTCCAATTATATCAAGACCAAAGACGTCTGGCGCTAGTGAATTCCAACTTTAAAAGTCTGATGCCCATCTGGAGAAACAAGAACTTATCAGCAATCCTTGAAGTGAGGCTATTCAACTCGCCTGTCGCTCCTATAGCCATTTTTTCCTGTGAATCCTGGACTCTAAAAACAGATGATAAGTATCGTCTTGCTGGCTTGAAAACAAAGTCACTGCGACATACTTCTGGTATCACTTAGGCTATCGTTATAGAATTTCCAACATCAAGTTTCTCCGTAATCTCAAACTCAAACTAACCATCCTCGACAAAATAAAATGCAGCAGCTTAGATGGCTAGGGCCTACAAAACGTGTGGATAGCACTCGTCTCCTGAAGATGCCTTTGATAGCCGGGTGCATGATCAGACGTCGTTTACCTTAGTTTCAAAGAATTTTTTTTCGGAATAATAAGAGCCTACTATGGTTTTGTTCGTAGAATAATTTCAAACAATGAGCCCCCCACCCTTTCGTGGCAAAATTTGGGTTTGGTGGCTACATCTATGTTCTGGGAGGAGATTTTATCTTGTCCTCTCTATCTTGTCACAAATATCGATGATATCATGAGCTTAAAAAAGAAGTAAAAACAAATTAATGAAATGAAAAATTAAAAATCAATAAGTTTTGGTAATAGAAAGATTTAAGGCACCAAAACACCTACACTAAAATTTAACTTTGTCTTTTTTTTCATGTGTTTACGAGGTCGGTAGATGCCAGATGGGGATCCATTCACCTCTTCGAATTTCTTGGAGTACTTTCACTGGTTATTGCATCAAAACAGTCTATGCTAAACTTTGACTATGTGTTGTTTTGAAGAAAGATTGAAATTTTTATATGGGAGAAACTAGATTTCATTGACTTACTTGACTTGACTTAAGGAATTCATCAGCTTTGTCTTTCCACCTAGTGGGGGGGGCGTCCTCTGGGTCGCTTCCATCAATCTAGGGTGGGGTCGAAGTCGAATGCGACCCATGTTGGGGCGTCGCGTGACATGCGAAGGAGGAAGCCCTCCCACCGAACAGTACGCTGGGTGAGCTGCTTCGAGAAAGGAGTTTGTGCCGTACGTGACAGGAGGGTCTGTCTGCTAACGAAGTCAGTCCATTGTAGTCCTTCCATTCTTCGGAGATGTTTCGTCTGTGCGACATGGACGGCGCTGAGGATAGATTTTGTAGCTGGTCACGTCTCCACTCCATGCAGCAGCACGGTGCTGACTGATGCATTGTAAATGTGCATTTTGGTAAAGCGGCTAATGTTTGGCTTTCGGCAGATGCTGCTCAGCGTCCCAAAAACTGTCAATGCTTTGACTATTCAAGATGTAAGCTATTTTGTGACCAAGCCATCCCTTGAAAGAATAGATCCCAGGTAAGTGATGTCTTCAGCCACATCTACTCGGTTGCTTCCGATGTTGATTTCTTTTACGGTAGAACGGGACGTGGGAGGGTCAAGGAGCATGACTTTGCTTTCTGCCAGTTTATCTTCAGTCCAACTTTTTAGACTTCTTCTGAGAGCACCTGGAGTGCTTTGGTGACCTTTGCGATAGTGTCCGCAACTAGCACTATATCGTCAGCGAAGTCAGTATCAGAGAGTATCCAGTCTCCAAACTGAAGGCTGAACTGAAGGCAATTCGTTATGCTGGTCATAACATGGTCTATGATGCAGTTGATGAGCTCGGAAGTGGTGGCGCAATCTTGCCGGACGTCAGTCTCTTATCGATCAAATGGCTCATAGTAAAATTTTGCTCCGTCGTTGACCTGCTGGCCATGAACCCAGCTTGCTGGCCTCTTCTTTTTCTACGCAAAAAGGTAAAGTACTTTTCCAGGAGTGACATGGCAAAGAGTTTACCAGAAACAGAGATAACCGTGATCCCACGAAGCAGATTTGACAACTGCTCTTGCGTTTCCAGAGCGGCAACATGATACCAGCACGCCAGTCATTCAGTATGCTTTCCGTCGTTCATACAGCTGAGAAGATTATCTGGAGCCACAGAATCATCTCTACACCCCTGTGTTTGAGGAGTTCTGCAGAAATACCATAGACGCCAGGGGCTCGACTGTTATTTAACCGTTTGACAGCATTTCGAACCTCAGAGGTGGTAAATGGTTGCGATACGAGGTCGGAAGTAGCCTCGGGTGTGGCCATGGCTGCTTGAATCAGATCTGGGTCGGGATGAGCAACTGCCTCGGCGTTCAAAAGAGTTAATAAGTGCTCTGGGCGGAGGGTTGGCCTGCATAGTCATCCAGCATACTACCGTCACCAGACAAAACATGGCTCACCGTGGAAGTCTTCCCTTCCGTCAGCTCGCGGAGGTGTTTGTACAGGGACCAGGTGTCTCCTTTCCTTGCAACATCTTCAAGATCACTGGCTTTATTGTCGGCAAAGGTCTTCCTATCTCTGTGCAGTAGGCTGTTGCGCAGGCCATTCAGTCGTCTATATTCTGCTATATTCTTTGCTAGACGGGCCTTCTGGTGCAGCTCGATCACGGATAGAGTCTCATGGATATCCAGGGTTTATTCTTGTGTCTGCTGCGGCCAATGGTTTTCCCAGCAGAATCGAGAATGATATCTTTGAAAGACTTCCATGCCACTTCAGGATCATCCAAAACTTGGAGGCAGCTAAACCGGTTAGAGATATTTAGAGCATTCTTTTGTTGCATCTCAGATGTAGCCAGACTACTCAGATCGAACTTGGGAGGCCGTCTTTGTTGTCGTTGCGCTCTCAGGCGTAGCCTCAGCATGGCAAGTACCATCCTATGGTCTGTGTTTCCAAGCTCGGCCGACCTATAAGTCAAGCAATTTGTTATTGACGAGGGCCAGTGCCCCGAGATCATAACATAATCTATCATCTTCTTTGTCTGGCCGTCGTTACTAGACCAAGTGTATCTGTGAATATCTCGTCTCCGAAAGAGCGTGTTTTATATGACCAGATTATGCATATTGCAGAGCTGGAGGAGTCTTTGTCCGTTGGGACAAAGATTAGTGGGAGTATAGCATACAATAATTGTCCACTTTCCATGCTGGTGCTAGAGCCGGCCCATCAGTATTCTCTCTGAAAGTTGTTTATAGGAGAGAAGGCATTTCTTGGCTCTGGCATTCAGCACGAGGCTTACACCATTTGTCTTGCCTTTTGGGTCACCAGACCGAATCAGGTGATATCCTTCACCAATATTCTCTGACTCTCTTCCGACAAGACGGGTTTCCGTAAGCCCAACCACAGCTACATTGAAGCGTTTTAGCTCGAAGGCAAGCATTGACTTAGCTCCAGGAAAGTTGAGTATGAGTAGGTTTCAGGTGGCGAGGCGTATTTCACCTTGGTCAAGAAGGTTCATTCGATAGTCTGAAATCGGTCCAGGGACATGATGGGGTCGTGGAAGGTCAAAGACGGGTATATCATCCAAGGCAGTATCATCATTTTTCGTTGCGGTAAAATTTTCGGGTGGAGGGTTGCAGGCCCAACAGCAAACCAGTATTAATAAATAAATGAAACCCAAAACGAACAGAAATTAAAATAAATAACAGATTCAAACTCAGAACGAGCAGAAATTAAAATAAGTAGGGTTCTAAACCCCTATGCTTTCTACTTTATTGACAAAAAAAATCAAATGAATTTACTGACAAAAAATGTGCATTGTCAGTTTAATATACATATGCCAATGTTGATTCCTTAAAATCTTAATTAATTTTTGATTTCTTAAAGTTATAAAAGTGAAAACATTTAAAAGAATTTTTTCAGTAAAGTACAAATTATAATCTGGCTTTTAGAAAGCATAGGTGTTTAGTATCCTACTCATATAATTTCTGCTACTTTGGAGTTTGACTCTGTTATTTATTTTAATTTCCATTTGATTTTGGGTTAGATTTTTTATTAGTACTGATTTGCGGTTTTTGTATGCGTGGTAGATTATTTGACTCTTTTTTTGTTAATTTTTGGTTTAATGGAGTTCTTTACTTTTTATTGAAAAACTTATTTTGTGGAAATTAAAAAAAAATTATTTTCTGTTCGTTTTATATTGACATAGTCTTTCAAACAGTTCGTGGTAACGTAAGTAAGGAGCCGTAAGTAACTGTAAGTAAGAAGCGACCCGGCTCAATGGTAACCGAAACTCTAGAAAACGGGTTTTTGATACCAATAGATACTTAAAAAAATCAGATTTCAATGATGATTTCAAATATATAACTTTCATCAAGTTTAGTGCTACTCATCAAAAATTACGCGCCTGAGGAAATTTGGCTGATTTTTAAAAAAGGGGGAAAGACCCCCTAAAAGTTATAGAACCTTGATGAAAATCACACCATCATATTCAGCATATCAGAGAACCCTACTGTAGAGGTTTCAAGCTCCTACCTACAAAAATGTGGAATTTTGCATTTTTTGCCAGAAGAAAGATCACGGGTGCGTGTTTATTTGTTTTTTTTTCCAGGGGTGATCGTATCGACCCAGTAGTCCTAGAATATCATGAGAGGGTTCATTGGAACCGAAATTTAAAGTTCTAGTGCCCTTTTTAAGTGACAAAACAAATGGAGGGCAACTAGGCCCCCTCCCACGCTCATTTTTTTCCCAAAGTCACCCGATCAAAATTTTGAGATAGCCATTTTGTTCAGTATGGTCGAAAATATGATAACTATATCTTTTAGGATGACTTAATCCCCCGAAGTCCCCGGGGGAGGGCTAAAAGTTATGAACTTTACCCAATGTTAACATATAGTATTGGTTATTGGGAAGTATACAGAAGTTTTCAGGAGTTTTTTTTCCTGGTAGTGGGGGGGGGTCGAGGGTTCTGTTGGAGGATCTGTCCATGAAGGAAGTTTTCATGGGGGAAGGGAAATTGCCATGAAGGAGGCACCGGACTTGCCAGCATTATTTATTGGTTATTAGGAAGTATACAGACATTTTCAGGAAGGATTTTTTTCTGGAGGGGGAGGGGCTGGAGGAGGGGGTTACTCGGGAGAATCTTTCCGTGGAGGATGTTTCTTTGGAGTAAGGGACATTTCTATGAAGGGGCGCCGGATTTCCAAGCATTATTTAAAAAACGATCAGAAATTAAATTAAAAAAAAAGTTTGACTCTGTCTCACAACTTTATTTTTTAAAACAATAAAAAACTTTAGCGTAAAGAGCGAAGCGTTGAGGAGGGGACAGCCCCTTTCATATACGGAATAATTTCTGTTCGTTTTAAGTTTTAATGTCGCTCCTTACTTTCAGTTTAAAAAACTTGTTTTTTTTATTTAATTTCAGAGAGAGACTGAGCCTCTTCTAAAGTTAAACAACCATCCTTTCCATAAAAACCTTAAATACCCCCTGGGCATAACTTACAACCCTTGCCCCTAATCTATGGGGTTTATTTAAACCCCAAAAGCCTTGTTATATGATATTTTGAATAGAATGGCTATCTCAAAATGTCTATTAGATGAATTTCAGGACAATGCGACGTGTGTGTATATGTGTGTATGGGGGGGGGGGGGCAGCTGCAATCCGATCATTTTTACTCTTAAAATGAGCACTAGAGCGTCTGATTACCAATCCAATGAGCCCCCTTCGAAATCTGTCCAAGTGTTATTTGATTGGATGCTAAGGAACCAGGTCCAAGAAGGTCAAAGAGGCTAGCTTCCGCCTTTGCTTTGAAAAGAATTAGAGAATTAAACAATATGTAGTTTTATTTTATTTCATATATAAATTATTGTTTTTAATTTTTTAGTTTAGTTTTACTACTGATGACGGTCACTGCATATGTGACTGAAATATCTGGTATTTTTGTGAATTTCTATCACTGTTTGTGAAACGACGTGTATTAAAAGGATTTTATCCCTATTTGATCTTTGATTTAAGGAAATTGTGGGCGTGAGAGGGGTGTTAGTTGCCCTTCAATCATTTTCAACTATTAAAAAGAGCACTAATCACTTCAGTTTCCAATTGAATGAGCCGTTTTTGAAGTTTCTACAACATTACTTTCTATAAAAACCTTATATAACTCCAGGGCATAACTTACAACCCTTACCCTAAGGGCTGTGGGGGGGGGGGAGAGGTTGTTATCCTCAAAGACCTTATTTCTATACCTTTTAACTACGCTGAAAAAAATTACTAACTCAAAATTTTGATTGGTTGCGTTTGGGGAAATGGTAGGCGTGAGAAGGGGTTAGTTGCCCTCCAATCCCTTTCTACTATTAGAAAGAGCAATAGCCCTTTCAATTTCCAATTAAATGAGCCCTTTTTTAAGTTTCTGTGACAACGTTTTCTATTAAAACCCTATATGCACCCAGGGCATAACTTACAACCCTTGCCCTGAGGGATGTGGGAGGTTTGTCATCTTCAAAGACATAATTTCCAGAACTTTCAACTACGTTAAACAAAATTCCTATCTCAAATTTTTGATTGGATGTGTTTGGGGAAATGGTGGGTGGGACAGGGGGGTTAGGTGCCCTCCAATCACTTTGGACTATTAAAAGGGGTACTAGCCTTTTCAATTTCCAACCAAATGAGCCCTTTTTGATGTTTCTACGACAGCTCGTTCTTTAAAAACCTTATATGTCCCCAGGGCATAACTTACAACCCTTAACCTGAGGGCTGTGGAGGGGGGGGGGTGTCTTCCTCAAAGACGCAATTTCTAGAACTTTCAACTACGTTGAAAAACATGGCCATCTCAAAATTTTGATTGGAGGTGTTTTGGAAAATGGTGGGCGTGAGAGGGGGGTTAGTTGCCCTCCAATTACTTTCTACTATTAAAAAGGGCAAGGGACCCTTCAGTTTCCAATCGAATGAGCCCTTTTTGGGACAACCCTTTCTATAAAATCTTTATATGCCCCCAGGACAAAACTTATAACCTTTACCCTGAGGGCTGTGGGGGATTGTCATCCTCAAAGACCTAATTTCCAGAATTTTTAGCTACGTTGAACAAAATGGCTATCTCAAAATTTTGATTAGATGTGTTTGGGGAAATGGTGGGCGTGAGAGGGGGGTTAGCTGCCCTCCAATCACTTTCGACTATTAAAAAAGACACTAGCCGTTTCAATTTCCAGTTTATTGAGCCCTGTTTGTAGTTTCTACTACAAAACTTTCTATAAAAACCTTATGTGTCCCTAGGGCATAACTTACAACCCTTGGCCTGAGGGATGTGGGGGGTTTGTCATCCTCAAAGACATAATTTCAAGAACTTCCAACTACGTTGAACAGAATGACTATCTCAAAATTTTGATTGGATGTGTTTGGGGAAACGGTGGACGTGAGAGGGGGGTTAGTTCCCCTCCAATCCCTTTCGACTATTAAAAATGGCACTAGTTATTTCAATTTCAAATCAAATGAACCTCTTTTTCAAGCTTCTATGACATTGCTTTCTATAAAATTTTATATGCCCCCAGAGCATAATTTACAACCCTTGCCCTGAGGGCTCTGAAGGGGTTATCATCCTCAAAGACATAATTTCCGAAACTTTCAACTACGTTGAACAAAATGGCTATCTCAAAATTTTGCTTGCGCGTGGGAAAATGGGGGGTGTGAGAGGCGGGTTAGTTGCCCTCCAAGCACTTTCAACTAATAAAAAGGGCACTAGCCATTTCAATTTCCAATCAATGCTTTCTATTAAAACTTTATATGTCCCCAGGGAATAACTTACAACCCTTGCCCTGAGGGCTGTGGTGGGTTTGTCATCCTCAAAGAAGTAATTTCCAGAACTTTCAACTATGTTGAACAAAATGGATATCTCAATAATTTGATTGGATGTGTATGGGGAAACGATTCGCGTGAGAAGAAGGTTAGTTGCCCTTCAATCACTTTTGACTATTAAAAAGAGTACTAACCCTTTCAATTTTGAATCGAATGAGTCCTTTTTGAAGTTTTTATGACAACGCTTTCAATAAGAAGCCTTATATGCCCCCAAGCCATAACTTACAACCCTCGCCCTGAGGGCTGTGGGAGGAGTGTCATCCTCAGAGACATAACTTCAAGATCTTTCAACTACGTTGAAGAAAATGGATATCTCAAAAATTTGAGTGGGTGTGTTTGGGGAAATGGTGGGCGTGGAAGGGATGTTCGTTGCTTTCCAATCAATTTTCACTATTAAAAAGGGTACAAGCCCTTTCAATTTCCAATCGAACGAGCCCATTCCAAAGTTTCTACTACAATTCCTTCGATATGATGTGCCCTGATCTAAAGAAGCAAACAAATAAATAAATAGAACATTGCGCCAACATCGTTCTTCACTTAGGCAGCGCTATTACGCTGCCTATGATAGTGATAAATATAATTTATACAGTGTGTCATTGAACGAATCTGATCATTTGAAGATATAATATTAAAATAAATAAAAATTCAAATCACAAAGGAAGATATCTTCACGTTAGAAAACAGGGAAATGTTGATCCTTTTACGCTCCCCCACCTTGCTACTAATGATAGGTATGAAACGTTCAGAAAAAAGACTAGAATTTTGCCAAATTTTTCGGTCCGATTTTACCGTTGACCCGGATCAGGACTATATTTCGGAATTTATTTTTCATAATTCAAGAATGGAATTGATAGAAATATTATTGGGAATCTTTCTTCCATTATTTTTTCTATCTCTGTGATACTTGCCCCAAAAAAAAACAGACCAGAAAAATCTCTTTTCGTAGTCTCACGTTTTTTATAGAGACATCTGAAATCTATCATTCATTTTATGTAGACAGCATGGCTAAGTAATATGAGAATAATTTTTAAAAGTACTGAAATGCTGATTCCGAAAACAAAATGCCTAAGTGAAAGACCAGTCTTAAGAAAGCTAGCAGATCGACTTTTCAGCTCAATTGTAGCTGAAGAAGCAAAGCTATCGAATGGGTTGGTATGGGTTTTTTAGCTATCGAATGGGTTTTTTAGCACTAAGATCTTACATCTAAAATCTTGCATCTTTCTGCAAATATTATTGCTTTTTAACGCATCTTTGTTCTAAGATCTTACAGCTCACTGATGTTAGCAAAAAGTGTGAAGAACACCATGTTTCTGCTGTATAGAACAATGATGAGAGAACTTGGATGATAGCCTATGCTCATCATTGTTCTCAGACTGCTGATCAGAGTAGAATGATGAAATATGTTTGCATAAAAACAACATAAGATGGTAGATTTTATTTCAAAGATTTCATTTTTAAGCATTTTCTAACAAAAGATGTAAGATCTTAGCACATTGATGAGTGAAAAAACAGCCCTAGGGTAAAAGACCTCTTTTTGGGAAAGACCACTTTTCTTTGGCATTTTGGAAAAATAGCAATGGGTTTTTGGACCACCCCTTTTTACTACAACATGAAGCAATGTGTGGGCAGTAACAAGAACCCTGCCTTCTTGGTCAAATTTTCACCAATGGTTTGTCAGCATAACTTGAAAATGTGGTCTCTGTTTTGAAAAGCAATTGAAAAGAAAAACTATATGTAAATATTTGTGATTTATAGAATAAATATCAAGCAATAAAAGTTACATTTCTAGAATCAGAAGAAAATCATCTTTCTGTTAATATATGAATAAAACTGAAACACTAAAAGGATATATACATCAAAATAGGATAATTGGTATTTCCAAAAAGAGGTCCCTGCAGGTAAGTCAATAAACTAAGAATTTCAAGTCTCTGATCTTAAATAATCTGAATAATAACCATATTGATGCATAGCTTAGACTTTCAGCTATTTGTTAATATACCCAATCCTTCTCAATTCCTCTTTGGTAACAAGATGTGAGGGTTTTAGTTTTGCATAATTTTGCTCAATTGGATACTGGTTTTTTACCCTATTGTTCTCAGACTGCTGATCAGAGCAGAATGATGAGACATTTACATAAAAACATCAAAAGATATAAGATCTTAGTTCAAAGATTTCATTTTTAGGCGTTTCTGACAAAAGATGCAAGGTCATAGCACAATGATGACTGAAAAAACAGCCCTATTCAGTTTTAAGCTAGGGAAAATTACTTTGTGCTTAGGGAAGGAGGGGGCTTGTACAAGAATTTTTTAGTGTTAGATATTAAGAGGAATTTAAAGAAAGCAGAAAAAGCATTAAAATATGAATTAAGGAGGTATAAAGTAGAGGCCATAGATAAAATTGCCAAAATGTAGAAGATACAGGCAGAGAGCATAATAGTAAAATATTATACTGGCATCATGAGTGCATGTAGCCTAGCTTCTTGTCTATGGGGGGGGGGGCGGCCGATTTTGTGATGAAGGATGGGGGGAGCTGATGTTATATTATCAGTTCACAAAACCTTACATTGCCAGCAAGTTCTATCATACCTATGAAATCTTTATTGATAAGTCATCACCTAAAATCATTAATAACCTTCAGTATTAAAACCTTTGATTCATGGTCAAATTATAAAAGAGCTAGAAATAGAGTAACTAAATTCCTTTGTTTAAATCAACAAGAGATTGAGTCAAATGTTATAGCATCACTCCAAAGCTGCCCAAAAAGATTTTGGAAGTATGTAAGAAGAAATCAAGTTTCACAGTCCCCATCATCCACTTTGTTCATAGATCCTGAAACTCTTTCACATATAGATGATAATTATTATTATTATTCATTTATTGCCCATCAAAAAAAAGGTACAGAAGATACAGTAGACAGAGTAATCACTAAAGTAAACAAAAAGAAGAAAAAGAAGGACACAAGCACACATTGAAAACTCAGATACATGACAAAAAAAAACTCTTCATTTTTTCAATACAAACAATGATGCTAATGAAAGGATGAAAAAAGTTTCTTTTAAAACAGGAGAGAGATTTATTAATACTAATATTGTTATTATTATTAATCATTTATTACCTGTCAAAAAAAAGGTACATATACAGAATAATCACTAAAATGACAAAAAATAAAAAAAAATAGAGAGAGAAAAAAAAATTGATTACATACATTACATTAATACAAAAAAAAAATATTGTGAACAAGTTGGTGACCATGGATGATTAAACTTACTTTGAAAACGGGATAGAGATTTATGAATGATAATGTTAGGGTCAGCTAGCTTATACAAATCAATAATTTTATGGTTTCTTGTCCAAGGGGGCAATGTAGAAGATATTTAGCAAATCTGAAGAAGATTGATTGTAGGTGCTTTTTATCTGTAACTGTAAAGAATTTCCAGAAAGGAGCAATGTAAAGCAGATATGGAAGGGATGTGGCATTGTAAATGGATGCTAGAAGGCAACAGTTGAAACATAGTTTGCTTTTTATGATTACAGTGTAAAAAATGCTAATTTTATGCTCAATGTGAGAAATCAGCAAATGAAGTGTGTGGCCTATAGATGTGCCAATTGGAAGACTCAGGCATGTAATATGGTCTGCAGGTTTAACAAGAGAACCGTCCAGATTTAGAAGAGAAGTAGAGGGATTTTGCCAATTGAAAAGCATAACTTCAGATTTCTCAGGATTAAAAGACAGACTGATTTTTGAATATTCATCTTTGAGGATTTTGAAATTCTGCTCAATGCACTGGATTGTATGGCTGAGTTTCAAGATGTCATCAGCATAACAAATAAGAGACATATTGATTCTCCCAAGAATGCATGAAGGAAGACACTTTGACTGAGCTTCCAGGACACTATTATTGAACAGGGTTGGGGAAGTGATAGCTCCCTATCTAGTCCCTTTCTTAACAAGGATGGGGTACTGAGGAATCACAAGCATATTTGAGGCATTCAAAGAGTTTGGCTTCACACGAGAATTAATGCAATTATATTGGGATTGATGAAGAGCCAATTGCAGGGGAAAACAGGATGGAAGTTTTAAATGCACTCTTAGATTCCTATATAAATCCCTGAGAACACAGAAACTGATGGGTTTACGCCTTGCCTTGCCATATGAAGAAGCATGAATGAATTAAGGAATCAAATGCACATTTAACATCATGTCCAGCAAGGATCATACTTTCTCCCAAAGATTCAGCATCAGCGAGGGCAGTAAAAACTGCTGTGAGAGCATGAGAACAGCCAAGATTAGCCTGAAAACCGATCTGATATGGGGGAACATAACATTTCTGTCTTAACTCATCAAGAAAAAGAAGCTTGAAAAGTTTGTATATCATAGTAGAGATGGTGATGTGATGGAAAGAGGAATGTTGCAGCTCAGATTTCCCTTTTTGGGAATTGGAGTCAGATCACCAATGCAGAACGAGGATGGAACAATACCTGTAACAAATATCATTTGTATGAGAAGGCTGAGGTGACGCACCAATAGATGACTTCCATTAATGATGTGTAGAGTGCTCACTTTATCTATCCCACAAGATGCTTTCTTTTTAAGTTGGGATATGGCTTTTATAACAGCATCACAAGTAACAACAAAATCAAGGTCAGGAGATTCATCAATGCAGTTGCAGAGCTTGTCACAAAATTGTGACTCTAAAACAGGATCAGGCTCAGAAAATTCATTTGAAAAATGGGATATCCATTTGGATAAAGGAATGTCATTCGGGTCTGGCAAATTGGAAGAGATAGTACAAGGTAATAGCTTCCACAATAGATCAGGTGAATTCCTGACCTTCTTGGAATAAAGTGTCTGCATTTTAGATTGATGAAGGGCAAGTTCCTTAGCAAAACATTTTTTTGACACTTTTCTCAGTTCATTGACTATTCCCTTGACAGGGGCATAGGCAATCTCTCCATAATTTGTACCAAAATTTAGCATGGTCACAAGTTTCAGACAGTGCTAGATTTCCTGACCACCTGGGAACTTGGATACCAACACGTATTTTTCTAAGAGGAACTGCCCTTTTTTTAGCACACAAAAGTGCATGGCAGATTTCTGCAGAGTAGATATCAAGAGTTAATCTAACCTCATTAATGTCTTTATTAGAAGACTTTTGCAGAAGATGAAATGGAACCTGGATCTTGTTTAGGATGCTATCTGAACTTTCAGTGAACTGAGATGTGTGAATTTTGTTCCAATTGCAAGAAGTGTACCACTTATGCTGGTGAGCGGTATGAGCCTGTAACACAGGAATCTGAGAAGTCTCTTGTTCAAAACTAGAAACAATAGTAAGGTGGTCTGAAATTTGGAAACTACCTCAACACAAGGTATATCAAGGTTATATGACACAACATGGTCAAGGTTAGATGTGCAAGAGGAAGAATGAATGTAAGTAAACTGAGCAGATTAACTTTAAAATCATCACCAAATATTCCTAATAGTAAAGAAGCTGAAGACAACCTGCAATTTAAATCAGAATTAAAATCACCTACAATCAAACACGGGATTTTCAGTTTAAGAACATCACAAAGACAAGAGCTAAGTTTACTAACTACTAATGCAAAATCTCTCTCCAAATCTTCATCTTTGTAATCTGTGGGTAAATACACATTTATTATTACGTACTCACCTACTCAAACAGCTAAAAAACTATCACTAGAAAAGAAAACACTAGAATTAAGATTTGATGCTACATAAGTAGCAATACCACTGGAAGCTCTGCCTTTAGAAGCACTACGTTTAGCTGGAACCAAAAAAGTTTTGAAGGTGGCACTAATGTCAAGTAGACTAAGGCTGTGGTTGGACAGGAAGTGTTCCTGCAAACACAGAATATCATGATTATAAAGTATATTTTCAAGAATAGGTCTTTTTTTATAAGACCACCATTAATGTTCCAAGAGAGAAAACGAATATCCATTTATCTACTTAGCTGCCCATTTATTGGTTTGAGCGTTGCCAGGGCATTTGATACTGTAACAGGTGCGATTAGACTCTTTACATGTAATGCAAAACATGTTCCAAATGCATGGATTATCCCTGGTGGAAGAGTGCTCTGTGGAACCACAGCAAGAGCACAGTTCTGCGTTCTTACAATCAGAAGCAAGATGTCCTTGTTGATAGCATCTGAAACACCATCTAGGTATGAATATGAAATTCTGGACAGTTAACTTTTCAAAACCCATCTTCACAGAATTTTTCAGAAAGGAATTGAGATCACTCCATTGTTCAAAATAAGTCTTGTAGACACGTGACTTGCCACACTGCAAAGCTTTGACACACTTTGGAATAATTTTCTCTAGCTCTTTTTCATTCATTTCTGTTGGTGCGCCTCTTATTACACCAATGAAGGCGGGAGATTTAACAGAGGCTAAAAGGCCAGGTTGGAACTTTTTCATCTGGTCAGCAATTTTCAATAAGGTATTTGGTTCAGTTTTTACACAAACACACCAAAACACATGCTCAGTTTGCTCCTCCAGGTTTAACAAAAGAATTTGATGATTCAGAGTTTACAGTCCAGCAGGTTTATCAAACACTCCAAAATCATGATCCTGGAAAGGTGCCAGGCATTGATAGATTTTCAAAAATGATGTTATGTGAACTTGCATCAGTGCTTGCTGGATCACTCACATATCTCTTTAATCTTTATCTCTTGTATTTTGAATGTCCTTCAGCTTGGAAGAGAACAATCATTAGGCCAATGTACAAGAATGGTTCAAAATCCCATTTCAATAATTACAGACCAATTTCATATACATCAATCTTTTCCCATATATTGGAGAAAATTGTGGTGAGCAGAATCCAGGCACATTTTGAGGAAAATAATTTATGGAATTCTGCTCATCATGGTTTCCATAAATAACAATCTTTTAACACACAACTTCTTGAGATGATTCTTTATTTTCAAATGATAGCAGATAACAGTATTTTGTTTGATTGTATTTATATTGATTTTTCCAAAGCATTTGACAAAATTTCCATCCCTCTTCTGATAAATAAATGTCAACTATATGGAGTTGGCCCACAAACTAAAGCATGGATAATGGATTATCTGACAAATAGAACCCAAGAGGTTGTAGAAGGTGATGCTCTGTCATCACCTATGTCTGTCATAAGTGGAGTTCTTCAAGGCAGTTGTCTTGGGCCAGTACTCTTCTGGCTTTTTATCAATGATTTGCCTGGTGTTGTTAGAAATTCAACCTTAAAAATGTTTGCAGGTGATATGAAAGTCTACAGTTCAGTCATGAGTGAACATGAGATTTCTTTACTTCAAGAGGATTTGGTTGGTTTGGGCTGATGGTGTACTGCAAACTCTATGTTCATTAATTATTTGAAAAAAAACTACGTTTTCTAAAGAGTTAAAGAGGCTGAGTCACAAGTTCGAACCTTAAAACGTACAGGAATTAGGAGGTGCAGTTGGGGGGCTGCCGCCCCCCAAACCCCCGCTTCCGTATATGAAAGGGGCTGTGCCCTCCTCAACGCCTCGCTCTTTACGCTAAAGTTT
>JAQQPU010002922.1:23810-38349 GCA_029168905.1 Artemia sp. Kazakhstan ARC1039 | reverse complement strand
CCCCCCAACTGTGCCTCCTAATCCCTGTACGTTTTAAGGTTCGACCTTGTAACTCAGCCTCTTTAACTCTTAAAAAAACGTAGTTTTTTTCAAATAATTTAAAAAAGAAACTGAGTTTCTTTTTTAAACTTTAAATTCAGTATATAAAAATTTCCTCTGACGGGGAATCGAACCCGGGTCTTCCGCCTGACAGTCAGGAGTATCGACCACTGTACCAAAGAGACACAATTGTTCTTGTATTTTTAGTCTGTGGAATCTATTTTTGATGCAAGCAAATCCCCACAAAACTTGATATTTGGTTTTTGGAAAACAGGGAAGGAGTGATCGAATTGAGCTGAAATTTCGTGGATAAGCTCCCAGGCCCCAGGAAAACTTATCTTCTAAATTTCAGCCCGATCGAACAACGTTAAAGGGAGGCTGTGGTGGGAAAATTTAACATGGGCTCTTATAGGAAAACAAGGTTTTTCGTAAATGTAAATTCGGGGGATAATTTTTTATCCCCCGTCTGAAAATATCAAAAGGCCCTAACAGGTCGAATTCCGCTTCGAATGAGTCCTCATTCACTCGGATCCGTTGCCAACTGTGGCCTGTAGGCGTGGCTAATAAAAAAAAAAGAGAAATGAACATTAAGTGGCTATATCTGGTTTTTGGAAAACAGGGAAGGAGTGATCGGATTGAGCTGAAATTTCGAGGATAAGCTCCCGGGCCCTAGGAAAACTTAACCTCTAAATTTCAGCCCAGTCGGAGAACCTTAAAGGGGGGCTGTGGTGGGAGGGTCGAAACTTCCGGCCCAGTTTACCCCATGAAGATAAAGTCAGAGGAGGATGAAATTTTGCACGTTTCTTAGTTTGAGCTTGGGCTACAAAATGCAATCACCGCCGTCTTTCTGTGACCTCTAGGACCGGAAATCGCTTAACATTGTGGTGGGTCGCCTCTTTAAAGAGGCACAAGTGTGCCTCCTTGATGAAACCAAGTGCAATGTTGTGCACTATTTGTGTAGACTACCTCAACATTACCATTACTTTGTTGATGGTAAATCAATTTCAAGTGTGGAACATGTTTGAAGCCTTGGGGTTTGCTTTGATTCAAGTCTTCAATTTGATAAACATGTATCAGATATCACCCATAAGGCAAATTACCAATTACTATGTTTAAAGCATACATTTTCTAAGTTTAATCTTTGTTCATTTATTTCACTTTATGTATCCACTGCACCTCCAATACTTGAGTACTGCTCATCAGTATGGTATCCCCTTAATAAGAGAGATAAAGAGAGGGTTGAGAGAATTTAACATAGGGCCACCAAACTCATACCTTACCTGAGACATATACCTTACCACCAGAGAATGCAGAGACTATAGTTGCCTAGTCTTCAGTTCCAACATAATAGAGCTGACCTAATAAATACATTCCGCATTGTTAGGAACATTGACAATACCAATTCAACTCACTTTTTCACTGTTACAGAATACAGTAGTACCCGTCAACACCAACATAAGATTTACCCACCATGTTCACAGAAAAGATTAGGCCAAAACTCTCTGTCTAGTTGAGTGTGGAAGACTTGGAATTCACTTCCATTGGTAATAGTTGCAAGTACCATGGTCCAGTCTTTCAAAAGTAGTTTAGCTTCTACAGATTTCTATACTAGGTCTTATCACAATCTGTTTTGAGAATATTTTTACTTTTGTATTACCTGATTTGTGACCAGTATGTTTTTCAGGTATTTTGTATGCTTAATTTTTGGTATGTTTCAATTATTATTAGATATGTTTCAGTTAGTTTGGTGTGCTACTGTGTGTTTCAGTTAATATGTTCTCAGTGTGTATGTTTACTGTGTTTATGTTATGTCATCAACATTGTCATAGACTTTTTTATAATTGTTTAGTGTGACAAGCTTGTTAAAGTGTACAATATTTTGGTACTAATAAATAAATAAATTACTCTTCTTGGATTAGAGCTAAATCTTTCCTAGACATTATGGATAATTGCTTCTTGTTTGACTTTTATTCTGTCATTTCAGTTGTTTATTTCCATGTTTTTCAACCATCTACCTTTTATCAGTTGCTTTTTTAGCCATATACCTTTTTCCAACTGCTTTTTCAACCTTCTGCTTTTTCAACCATCTGCTTTTTCAGCCATATCTAGTGTAAATTTCAAGTTCTAGGGGGGCCAGGAGCCCCCTCTGCCCCCCTCTATACACTCTTGACTGGCATGTTAATAAATTGAGAGGAAATAGTCAATATGGACTTGTTCCAGTTAAAGATTGAATAGGCCTACAAGTAGTGATAATGAAATAGTTAAAGAGAAATGGACAAAACAGTTCAAGAATGTGCTAAGCCATGATAGAGTTACAGGAAAAGATATAGAAACAAATTAAAAAGTTTGTGGCACTTAGGATGTGAAAGAAGATTTATTTTGTAAGCAACAATGAGTAACAGTACCTAAAGGATTAAACAGAATAATAAGGTGACAGGTGCTGATTGTGTAGTAAATGAGTTTTTTAGATATGGTGGTTGTGATGTTAGAGTTAGTTACTGAAGATTACAAATTAGGGGGGCAAGAGGGGTCCATATATGGATAGTCAAAGGGTATGGGATGTATAATATTGTTTTCTCTCCATGTTATTGGGGGGGGGCAGTTGCCCATAGTGTGGCATAGTGTTGTTTGATTTAGTTCCTTACAGTCTCAATATTTTCCACATTTTTGCCTTTATACTCTTAGTTAGGTAGTAGCAGTAGTAGTAGTTGTAGCATTATAATTAATAGTAGTAGTCTCAGTGGCTGTAGTTGTAGTAGAAGTAGTAATAATAATAGCAGTAGTAGTAGTATGAGTAGGAGCAGTTGTATTTGTATGCAAATATTTTCTTTAGTTTCGACTTCACACACCAAACTATTCCTGAGATATTGTTGTTATGCCCTTTTGACAACCTGCATACAGACTGCATGTTGTGATCAAGTTCACCCCCCCCCCAAAAAAAATAAAATCTTGAAAATTTCACCTTCACACTCTTAGGTATAGTTGTAATGGTAGTTAAAGTAGTAGTATTGATATTACTAGTAGTAGTATTAACAGTAATAGCAGTAGGGATAGTAGCAGCAGTAGTATTAACAAATTGCCTTTACAAGTAGTTGTGATAGAAGAAGTAGTTGAAGTAGTAGCCGTAGTAGTAAATGTAGCTGTGATAGTAGTGTTAGTAGTAGTGTGCACATATTGCTTTTAGTCATATGATCTTCTTCTTTTAGTACAGTTTTCTCTGAAAGTTTCAACTTAATACCCAAATCAATTCTTGGGATATGCTCTTTTTACAATGTACATGTACTTAGCATCTTTTGATTTTGTTCAAATTTCCCCTCAATATTGTAATTAGAGTAGTGTGGTAATAGTAGTAGTAGTTATAGTAGTGGTGGTAACATGTAAATATTGCCTATTTGATCATCCTTGTCATTTCCTGAAAGTTCCAAATCAATATACCCAGTCATTCCTGAATTATGCCCTTTTGACAATCTGTAGCCTATACACAAACCATGTTTTAATTTGTTCAACATTCTCTGAAAGGCTCATATAAATGTCCTTTGTCTTTTTAGAAAGCAAAGTTCAAATATGCATACCTTTCTCAATAATATATACTATATGTAAACAATGAACAAGTTGTGTAGCTTAAAGCCCTAGCCCTGAGAACTTTGGGGAGGTTGATATCCCCAAAGACATAATTACTGGACCTTTCAACAATGCTGAATAATATAGCTCTCTTAAAATTTCAATCAGATGATTTTTAGGGAATGATAGGCTTGTGGGAGAGGTGCTGGTTCCGTCCATTCACCATTGACTCTTAAAAAGGGCACTAGAACTTCTGACTTCCAATCGAATGAGCCCCATCTGATCTGAAATTTATATCATATATGACCACTCATTCCATAAAAAACTTTAAATGCCCCTGGGCATAACTGACAACCCTTGCTCCTGGCCTCTGGGGGTTGTGTCCACCCTGAAGGTATTGCTATAATCTCTTTGGACTATTGTGAACTAAATGACTATCTCACAATTTTGACTGAATGCATTTGGAGAAAAGAAGGTGTCAGGGAGGGAGGGGGGCTAATTAACCTCAATCACTTGACTTTTAAAAGGGAACTAGAACTTTAAATTTCCAATAAAATGAGCCTTGTCTAAAGTTCATACAACAACACCTTCCATAAAAATCATATATGTTCCAGGGCATAACTTGTAACCCTTGCTCTCAGACTCTGGGAGGTTGTGTCGACCCCAAAGGCCTTGTTATGTGATCTTTGAACTGTTTTTGAACAAATGGCTATCCCAAAATTTCTATTGGATGCGTTTGGGGAAAATAGGACATGAGGGGGAGGGGGCTGGTTGCCCTCTGATCACTTTGACTCTTAAAAAGGGGACTAGAACTTCTTATTCCCAATCCAATGAGCCCCCTCCAAAGTTTATATGACCACCGTTTCCATAAAAAAAACTTATATGCCCCCAGGGCATAACTTACAAACTTTGCCTTGAGGTCTGGGGGGGGGGGGGTCGTCAACCTTAAAGAAATAATTTCTGGATCTTTCAACTATACTGAAAAAAATGGCTATATCAAAATTTTGATTGAATTTGTTTGGGGAAATAGTAGAAGTGGAGGGGTGGTTGCCCTCCAATCACTTTTGACTATTAAAAAGGGCACTAGAACTCTTAATTTTCAATCGGATAAGCCTCTTTCGAAGTTTTTGCAACAATTTCTATAAAAAGTGCCCTGGTCTAAAAAAAGTAATAAATAACACATTGTGCTCGCATAACTCTTTACTTAGGCAGCACTATTGTACTGCCTGTTATACGAGATAAATGCATTAATGGGGTAATGGTATGTAAAGGAATAACATTGCTGGAGTTAAGGGAGGAAATGAGGTTACTAGCTGATTTTGTATTTAATCAGAATTAAGCAGGGTTACATTCTATCTCCATTTATATGGAGGGAATGGTAACACTAATTTGAGGCTTCTTCTGATATAAACACTAGGCTAGGCAAAAGAGTAGCGCCATTTAATTTGACATTCACAGTGTTTTCAAATGCGCAGTAGCCTAGGTCTAGTGTCATTTTACAGAAATCTAGTTGGAGGAGGGGGCAAAATTTACGTTTCATAACCTAAAATGGGGGTAATTAGGCTATGTTGTTTTCCAGTTTTTTTTGTTTTTTTTTTCAATAGAATGCTAAAAATTGAAATCCTTTATGAAAATACCAACAAAATTGGTAGATTTGCAGTTTTCAAAATAATTTAGCAAGGATGAAAGTGAATATATCCCTTGATATCTTTTTTATGCTCCTTATAATTCAATAATTGCCTCAGGGGGAAATTACATTTTAAGCCCTTAATAGAGCCCAAGTTTAAAACCCGTTTAAATCTATTCTATACTAGTAAGCCATTCTGCTTATTTTAGTATTTAAGTGGTTCTTTTAGTCATATATGATTTCTAAATAAGTAGTTTTTCAGCTCCATTGCTACTAAACCCTTATGTAACTAAACTCTGTGTAACTCAACCACCGTGCAGCTCAACCCTAACGTAACTAAACCCTCGTGCAACTCAACACCTGTTCAATTCAGCCCTATTCGATTGAACCCTTTATGCAACTGAGCTCTCATTTATCTGAACCCTTTGCCCTGAACCCCGTGATTAATTTTTTTAAAGTTTTTTTTTATATACCATTTCAGTGCATAACTATTCCCCCCTCTGTAAACAACAATTTATCCTCTAGTCTTATATACTCAAAAATTAGTGAAATTTTTCATGTTCAGGGCCCTAACAAACTTAAAGGTCATTGTTGCAGCAATAGCTGCACTCTAGTACAGAGAAAACCACGGCCAATTGTAGCCAAAACCTTAAAAACACGTTAAAAAACACTGTCTCGGAAAAAAAAATTGCCATTAACAGTGATTCAGGAATGATAGCTATTATTTAGATTCATCTTAATAGTAAAAGTTTAACGCGGAATCAAACTTGTGGGACTTTTAAAAAAAGCTGGAAATGCTGATTGGTCTCCCTTTTTCCGTTTTATATCTCCAGTACTAATTGCGCACTAGAACAGCATAAAAAGCTGCTTAAGACCATTTCGAAGCTAATATTCACATTACGCGCTTTTATAATTTCGTCATGATAACACCATCATAAAATGCCTTATGGTACCAAGAATTGCGATTTTAGTGTCATTTCTGGAGTGTAATTGGCGGTGCTGATCTCCGTTTTTTGGCCCTTTACTCAGTAATTTTAAGGGTGGGGGGTCTGAGGGTTAGCCGTCCTGTGCTATGACACAATCTTCTTGTTAGCTTTACCTGGATTTCTTCAGGTGTCCATTTGGAGCTTGGTTAATAATGGCTAGAGTTGCACTTCTGACCTTTGTTCCAAACCAAATAACCGGTGACACCAGGACTTGAACTCGCATAATGAAGGGCATAAGATTACATGTCTAGAAGGGCATAAGATTACAAGTCCAGCACGCTAACCACTCAATTAGAACGGCTAGAACCACGTGATGAATGGATTAAACGAAAAAATAGCAGTGAATTTTCTTGTCGAAATAACTCTGCTCTTTATTTTATGAGCTTTATCAATCTGGCTTTTAAGCGGTTTAGCTAGTACCCCCCCCCCCTTCCCCCCCGCACACACACAAAATGGGAAGATATTGGTTGCAAAATGAAATCATTTCTGTTGATCATACTATAAGAACCTTTATTGTATTAATTAAAAAAAAAAATTCCGAAAAATAAGTTTTTCAAAGAAAAGTAAAGGACATTTTAAACTTAAGCTGAGCAGATAAAAATACCTATTAAGATTTAAACTCAAAACGCCCAGAAATTACTATTAAAGAATAAATGAAACCCAAAACGAACATAAATTAAATTAACAATCATAGGAAAAAAACATACAACAAGTAATAATACAAATGAATAAATAGATCTTAAAGCGAGTAATGCTTAGATTGAATATGAAAATCAAGCTTAAAACGAAAAAAAAATATTTTACTATTGAAGTATAAATGAAACTAAAAACGAACAGAAATTAAATAAACAATCAATGCAACAATCAAACTAATATAATCAAACTTGATTTGCATATTCTTTTTAAGTTTCACTCGTTTTAAGATTTATTTATTCATTTACATTAATATCTATTGTATGTTTGTTTGCATTGACTGTTTATTTAATTTCTATTCGTTTTGAGTTTCATGTATACTTCAATAGCAAAATATTTTTTTTCGTTTTAAGCTTGATTTTCATATTCAATCTAAGCATTACTCGCTTTAAGATCTATTTATTCATTTACATTGTACTTGTTGTATGTTTTTTCCTATGATTGTTTATTTAATTTCTGTTCGTTGTGGGTTTCATTTATTCTTTAATAGAAATTACTGGTCATTTTGAGTTTGAATCTTAACAGGTATTTTTATCTGCTGAGCTTAAGTTTAAAATGGCATTTACTTTTAGTTGAAAAACTTATTTTTCAGAAAGTTTTTTTTTTAATTAATTTTTGTTTGTTTTTGATTGCAAAAAGTTTCACAAGATTGCAAAAAACTTAAAAATAAAAATAAATTTACTTTTCTTGGAAAAACTTATTTTTCAGAAAGTTTTTTTAATTAATTTTTGTTTGTTTTTGATTGCAAAAAGTTTAAAATTTTTAAAAATTCCTTATTTCAAAATCAAACCTAAAAAAAAGAAAATCAAATCTTCATCAAAGTATCAAAACTGGTATCAAGGTAACAATATCAAAGTGAAAAAAGTTTGCCCCCTTTGAAGTTTATGTGACGACCCCTTCTATATGAAGTGCGTCTGAGAAAAAAATGGAGTGTGTGGGGGGGGGCTAGCTGCCATCCGATCACTTTTTACTATTAAAAAGTGAATTACAACTTTCAATTTCCAATCAAATGAGCGCTCTATCAAGTTTATACGAGCATCCCTTCCATAAAAACAATGTATGCCCCCAGGGCATAACTTACAACGCCTACCCTTGAGCCCTGGGGGGATGTGCCGACACCGGAGTTTTTGTTATCTGAACTTTGTTATCTGAACTATATGAAGTGCCTCTGGGAAAAAAAATGGAGTGTGGGGGGAGGCTAGTTGCCCTCAGATATCTTTTGACTCTTAAAAAGGGAACTAGAACTTTCAATTTCCAATCAAATGAGCCCTATCTGAAGTTTATACGAGCATCCTTTTCATAACAACCATACACGCCCCCAGGACAACACTTACAATGCCTACCCCCTGGGCCCTTGGGGGTTGTGTTGACACCGGAGTTTTTGTTGTCTAATTTTTGAACAATTTGTAAAAAACTGGCTATCTCAAAATTTGTAGCGGACGGGTTTGCGGAAAAAAGGGCATGGAGGGGCTAGTTGCCCTTAAATCCCTTGACTCTTAAATAGTGAACCAGAACTTTCAATTTCCAGTCAAATGAGATCTCTATGAAGTTTATACAAGCATCCCTTTCATAAGAACCATACATGCCCTTAGGGCATAACTTAGAACGCCTTCTCCTGGGCCCTGGGGAGTTGTATTGACACCGGAGTTTTCTTATCCGACCTTTGAACTGTATTATTTTTAACAAAATGTCTATCTCAAAATTTTCATCAGATGGGTTTGGACAAAGAAGGCGTGGGGGGGGGGCTATTTGTCCTTGCATCTCTTTTGACTATTAAAAGTGAACTTGAACTTTCAATTTCCAGTCAAAAGAGCCCTCTCTGAAGTTTATACGAGTATCCCTTTCATAAGAACCATATATGCCGCAGGGCATAACTTACAACGCCTGCCCCCGGGCCATGGGGGTTGTGTTGACTCCTGAGTTTTTGTTATCTGACTTTTGAACTATGACCCCGGAGTTTTCGTTATCTGGTCTTTGAACTATTTTTAAAAAATGGCTATCTCAAAGTTCTTATCGGGTAGATTTGAGAAAAAAGGGCGTAGGGGGGGGGGGGGGATAGGTGCCCTCCAATCTCTCCTGACTCTTAAAAAGTGAACTAGAACTTTCAATTTACAATCGAATGAGCCTTCTTTGAAGTTTATACGAGCATCCCTTCCATAAGAACCATATATACCCCAGGGCATAACTTACAACGCCTGCCCCCGGGTTCTGGGGGTTTGTGTCGACACCGGAAATTTTGTTATATGATCTTTGAACTATTTTTAACAAAATAGCTATCTCAAAATTTCTATCAGATACATTTGGGAAAAAAAGGGAATGGGGGGGGGACTGGTTACCCTCCAATATCTTTTGACGCTTATAAAGTCAACTAGAACTTTCAATTTACAATCAAATGAGCCCTTTCTGAAGTTTATACAAGCATTCCTTCCATAAGAACCATATATACCCCCAGGGCATAACTAATAACCCTTGCCCTGAAGACCTTGGGAGGGAGTATCATGCTCAAAGATATAATTTCCAGAGCTTTCAACTACGGTGAACAAAATGGTTATCTAAAAGTTTTGATTGGATGTGTTTGGGGAAAAGGTGGGCGTGAGAGGGGGGTTAGTTGCCCTCCAATCACTTTCAAGTATGAAAAAGGGCACTAGCCTTTTGAATTTCCAATCGAATGAGTCCTTTTTGAAGTTTCTACGACAAAGCCTTCTATAAAAAGCTTATATGCCCCCAGGGCATAAATTACAACCCTTGCCCTGAGGGCTGTGGGGAAGTGTCCTCTTCAAAAATGTAATTTATATGTGGAAATCAACTACGTAGAACAAAATGGCTATCTCAAAATTTTGATTGGATGTGTTTGGGGATATGGTAGGCGTAGAAGGGGTGTTTGTTGCCTTCCAATCACTTTTGACCCTTAAAAAGGGCACTAGAACTCTCGATTTCCAATCGAATGAGCCCCCTTTGATGTTTTTACGACTACCCCTCCCATATAAAGTGCCTTTTTGAAGTTTCTATGACAATGCTTTCTATAATTAATTTAAAAAAATTTTCCGAAAAATAAGTTTATCAAAGAAAAGTAAAGGCCATTTTAAACTAAGGTTCAGGAGATACAAATACCTGTTAAAATTCAAACTCAAAACGACCCGAAATTACTATTCAAGAATAAATGAAACCCAAAACGAACAGAAATTAAATAAACAATCATAGCAAAAAACATACAACAAGTAATAATATAAATGAATAAATAGATCTTAAAGCGAGTAATGCTTAGATTGAATATGAAAATCAAGCTTAAAACGAAAACAAATATTTTGCAATTAAAGTATAAATGAAACTTAAAACGAACAGAAATTAAATAAACAATCAATGCGAACAAACATACAATATATATTAATGTAAATGAATAAATAAATCTTAAAACGAGGGAAACTTAAGAAGAATATGCAAATCAAGTTTGAATCGAATAAAAATAACTACAAACAAGAGTTAGGGTATCGCCTCACTGCAGAAGCCCAAACCTACTGCGTCATTGGCGCTTTACTGAAAACAATTCTTTGAAATGTTTTCACTTTTGTAACTTTAAGAAATCAAAAATTAATTAAGATTTTAGGGAATAAATATCAGCATATGTATATCAAATTGACAATGGACATTTTTTTTCAGTAAACTCATTTGAATTTTTTTGAGTAAAGTACAAATTATATTCTGGCTTTTAGAAAGCATAAGGGTTTTGATACTTTTGAACCCTACTCATATTAATTTATGCTCGTTTTGAGTTTGACTCTAATATTTATTTCAATTTTTGTTCGTTTTGGGTTTCATTTTTTTATTGATACTGATTTGGGGTAGTTGTATGCTTGGTAGATTATACGATAGTCCGGACGCCAGGTGTTGAAAATGTTGATCTTACCACCTCGGAATGGGGCTGCTACGAGAAATAGCCTACCCTCCACCCCCTAAATTGACCATGCGGATTAAAAAATACCAATGGCACTTGCTTGCGAGTGGTGTAACTCTCTGAAACTTGACATTTTATTATATTTTGGTGTTTCATGCAAGAAAATGCATGTTCCTCAAAGTTTGACGTGCAGTTTTCCGCTAAAATAGAAATGTCTAGAAGCCATAGAATGTTTTCATAACAAACTAACACGATTAGTTAGAAAAAATGGCAGAGTTAAAAAAATGGCAAAACTATACGAGTCTTGAACAGTCTTGGAAAGTATAAACAAAATCAAATTGAATATTAGATATATAATGATATTAATTGTTGAAAGATCCATCAGTTCAAGCTTTTTTTTTCACTGTAATTTTTATTTTCATTTTCAATGCTGTAAGAACTGGAAAATAATAAATTTGTAATATACGAGTAATTCGTTTTCAGTGAAGCACCAATGACACAGAAGGCTTTAGGTTTTTACAGTTAAAGAAGGGGGCAGTATCCAAATTTTGTTTGTAGTGAAACTATATTTGTCTTGACCAATCTTGAAAAGAACTAATAAATTAAAGTGAATATTTGATGCATAATGATATTAATTGCTAAAAGCTCATCAGTTCAAAATTTTACTGTAATTCTAATATTTATTTTCAATATTAAGTACAAAAGAAAACATTTGTAATATAATTCGTTTTCAGTAAAGCGCTAATGACGCAGTAGGTTTTAGGCTTCTGCAGTGAGGCGATACCCAAACTCTTGTTTGTAGTTATTTTTATTCGATTCAAACTTGATTTGCATATTCTTTTTAAGTTTCACTCGTTTTAAGATTTATTTGTTCATTTACATTAATATATATTGTATGTTTGTTCGCATTGATTGTTTATTTAATTTCTGTTCGTTTTAAGTTTCATTTATACTTTAATAGCAAAATATTTGTTTTCGTTTTAAGCTTGATTTTCATATTCAATCTAAGTATCACTCGCTTTATGGCGTAAAATGGCCTTCACTTTTCTTTGAAAAATTCGGAAAGTTTTTTTTAAATTAATTTTTATTCGTTTTTGATTGCAAACATTTTCAAGTTTTTATGGCATGGGGGGAGGGGTACTTACTGTCCGATTATTCTTGACTTTAAAATACAGATCTAGAACTTTCAATTTACATCGAATGAGGCTTTTTTCAAAGTCTATACGATTACCTCTTTGATAAAAACCTTATATATGAACAATAGACAGCTTGCATAATTTCTGGACAGCGATTGACAACAATGAATGGGTTGAAAAAATAGCTCCAATAAGGGGGTTTAGACCATTTCACTTGCTGACACAATGAGATCACGACTGTTTGGAATTGACCTTAATAGGATTTTGTGTGCCAAAGCAATTTTGCATCTATCACAGAATATGTATTTTAACCTTATAATTGGATAATTATAATAGATTTCCTATGTGTTCTTCCCTTACAAATCCCCTTCCCATAAGTTATAAACCACCCTTAATAAGTTATGCCCCAGGGCATAACTTAAAACGCCTACCCCCGGGCCCTGATGGGCTATGTTGACACCGGAGTTTTTTGTTATCAGAACTTTGAACTATTTTAACAAAATGTCTATCTCAAAATTTTTATCTGATGCATTTAGGGCTTGGAGGAGGGGGGGGGGCTATTTACCCTCCAATCTCTTTTGACTCTTAAAAAGTGAACAAGAACTTTCAATTTTCAGTCAAATGAGCCCTCTCTAAAGTTTATACGAGCATTCCTTCCATAAGAAATAATGGGAAGGATTCGGAGAATCCTTAAATTACACCCCTGGCCCTGAGGGCTGTGGGGGAGTTGTCATCCTCAAAGACCTAAATTTCAAAACTTAAAACTACGTTTAATTAAATGGCTGTCTCGAAATTTTGATTGGATGTGTTTGGGGAAAAGGTGGGCGTGAGGGGGGGGGGGGTAGTTGCCCTCGTCACTTTCGACTATTAGAAAGGGCACTAGCCCTTTGAATTTTCAATCGAATGAGCCGTTTTTGAAGTTTCTACGACACTGCCTTCTATAAAAAAAACCTTATATGCCCCCAGGGTATAACTTAAAACCCTTGCCTTGAGGGTTGTGGGGGAGTGTCCCTTCCCCTGGATCCGCCACTGCCTTACACTCTCTGATTCTTTCCTTGTTAGGGAGGAGAGCAGATGCCTAATAGGTGTGTGTTAATACCAAAACATTTTAACTCTCATTGGACCTTCAGGTATAAACAGAATTACTTCAAAGGAAGGGGTGGGGAAAAAGGGCGTGTGGGGGGTTATTTGCCCTTCGATCAATTTTGACTCTTAAGAGCTGGACTAGAACTTCCAATTTCCAATCAAATGAGCCATCTCTGAAGTTTATACGAGAATCCCTTCCTGTCCCCGGGCCCTGGGGGGTTTTGTCGACGCCAGAGTTTTGTTACTTAACCTTTCAACTATTTTTAACAAAATGTTATTTTTAACCCTTGCATATAAAGCAGCTCTGGGGGAAAGTAATAAAAAATATTGAAGCTATATAAGATTTATTCATTTATTTATGTTTGCACAGGTTATCTTTACGTTTGTAATATAGTTAATTTTAATTTCTGTTCGTTCGTTTGGCCCAAATAACATCACTTTCGACTATTAAAAAGGGCACTAGCCCTTTGAATTTCTAATCGAATAAGCATTTTTTGAAGTTTGTACGGCAACGCCTTCTATAAAAACCTTATATGCCCCCAGGGCTTAACTTAAAACCCTTGCCCTGAGGGTTGTGGGGGATTGTCCTCCTCAAAAATATATTTTCTATCTGGAAATCAACTATGCTGAACGAAATGGCTATCTCAAAATTTTGATTGGATGTGTTCGGGGGAATGATTAGCGTTGGGGGAGGGGGGCTAGTTGCTCTCCAATCACTTTCGACTATTAAAAAGGGCACTATCCCTTTGAATTTCCAATCGAATGAGCCTTTTTTGAAGTTCCTACGACAACGCCTTCTATAAAAGCCTTATAAGCCCCCAGGGCATAATTTAAAACCCTTGCCCTGAGAGTTTTGGGGGATTGTCCTCCTTAAAAACATATTTTCTAACTGGAAATCAACTACGCTGAACAAAATGGTTATCTCAAAATTTTTTATTTGATGTGTTTGGGGGAATGATGGGCTTGGGGGGGCTAGTTGCCCTCCAATCAATTTCGACTATTAAAAAGGGCACTTTCCCTTTGAATTTCCAATCGAATGAGCCTTTTTTTGAAGTTTCTATGACAACGCCTTCTATAAAAACTATATGCCCCCAGGGCATAACTTAAAACCCTTGCCCTGAGGGTTGTGGGGGATTGTCCTCCTCAAAACATGTTTTCCATGTGAAAATCAACTACGCTGAACAAAATGGCTATCTCAGAATTTTGATTGGATGTGTTTGGTGGAATCATGGGCTAGGGGGGGGGCTAGTTTCCCTCCAATCACTTTCGACTATTAAAAAGGGCACTATCCCTTTGAATTTCCAATCGAATGAGCCTTTTTGAAGTTTCTACGACAATGCCTTCTATAAAAACCTTATATGCCCCCAGGGCATATCTTAAAACCCTTGCCCTGAAGGTTCTGGGGGAGTTTCGTCCTCAAAAACGTATGTTCTATCTGGAAATCAACTACGCTGAACAAGTTGACTATCTCAAAATTTGGATTGGATGTGTTTGGGGAAATGATGGGCGTGGGGGGGGG